>JAJIBD010032047.1:0-14754 GCA_021461705.1 Cryptotis parvus | reverse complement strand
GGGGCGTCCCCATTTACTGAACACAGTTTGGACCTTTTTATACAAGTTTTGGGTTGGAGGGCACAAGCACAAATCCACTAGCATTGAAGATTCTGGTGGTTTGCAGCAGACAACAATCACAGATTTACATATTCCTGTGGTCCTGCCTCACTTTACTTTGGATAAGACCAGATGTTTTCATGTGGGTGAAAACTTTTTGTTTGGGACGCCCACTTCTGGGTCCCGCCCTTGGAGGGACCTTGTGGTAGGGAATTTGCCTGGCCCTGGGGCTAGCAGCTCGGGAAAAAGCAAGAGGCAGGCAGGCGGGCGGGCAGGCAGGCAGGCAGGCAGGCAGGCGAGAGCCCCCAGGCAGGCAGGCTGCAGATTGTAACTAGCCCAGGGCATACAATTATCGAAGTCAGTACCAGAAGCTTTTTTGAGACTCACTCTCCTGTCCCTACTTCTGTCCGTTTGTGGTGACCTTAGAATTCCCAGAGTTTAGAATGTGCCTAGTAAATAGAGAATACTCAGTAGATATGTGCTGAATGAAGAAACAACCATTTGAATAATGAGCCAAATAAAATTCTTTCTAATACTTACCAGTTTTGTTTTGGTTTTGGAGCCACATCTGACAATACTCACCACCCCCAGCTTTGTGCTCAGGGGTGCTAGGTGTTACTGAGGTCACTTCTTCTGGTGAGTTCCAGAGGACCCTGTGATTGCTAGAGTCAGACCTGTCTGTTAAACTCTCTCTGACCCTGCCTTAAACTTGTATACAGCTCAATTTATTTTCATTTTTCAGTGGAGTTTTTAAGCTTCAAGGTCAACTAACAAATGTTCCATCAGTATTACTTAATTTTTATTTAGTTGCTAGGGGTGGGTTAGGGTTGGGAGTCTTTTCTGGTAGTGCTTGGGGGTCTTCTACTGGCTCCATTCTCAGGGATCATTCCTGAGCATGGAGGAGGGTTCAAGGGAATCATGCGGGTGCTGGGTCACCAGAGTCAGCGTTTGCTAAGGCAAGTGTCTTAACCTTTGTACTATTTCTCATGCTCACTAATTAATTTTTTAAAGGTATAGTTTGTGTATCAGGTTACCCAATATTCTCAGTTTCAACTCTCAGCATTTTCTGGTCTGTGCACCTCCTACAAATTAGGCAGAGAAAGAAGCTAAATCGCAGAAATTGCTTCTGTTCACCCAGTAAGTCTTGCGTAATAACTGTTATTTAGTTTGCGGTGGTTTGTGCTAAGTTTAGGCTTTTGTATTATCTGTAACTATTCTTGCCGTCTCTCCAACACAAGGTTGAGAATTGAACAATGAAAGTACAATTTTCGTTTACAAATGACAATATTCCAAAATGCCAGAAGACAAATCCTGGGGGTGAACACTTGGAACCACTATATAAAGGCAGGGTTGCATTTTTCAGAAATTCCATTTTAGGAAGGCAAGGTCATTTCATTGCAAATGAAATGTGGAGCAAAAAATATTAGCTTCCGGCGCTCAGGGGGGGCCTGCGTATTTTCTGCACCAGTTGGAGTTCCAAACCAGCTCCCAGGGGGCTATTCCACTCCCTTCAGGCACCACCGAGGAGAAACTCTTCCAGCCAGACCATTGAATCAGAGGTCAGTGATATCCCACTCCCTGAGTGCTGCTTAGGAGACTCCCACATTTATAAGAAAATTCTTTTTAAAAGTAAATGAAATGTTTCCTCTTGTATGTTTTCAGTTATGACCTTAGGGATGTGTAGTTTTGCTGTACACATCAAGATATTTAAGAGCACTGTATCTTTACAGTAGAAACTTCTTTTGAGTAAAATGTATTTAGTCACCAAAATACAATTGTCATAATGCCAATCTTGCATTATGACATTAATATATACGCATTGTAAACTTTGGAAATCATAGAAAGTACATGATCTAAGTAAACCAATCACTTTTTAGGCCTATCAGTTCTTTCCAGTTGTGGTTTTTTTATGCATAATTATTTCTTACACACATTCGCACATGCTTTTTCACACCTTTCAGTTGTGATTCATATACTGACTTTTTTGCACACTTTACACTTTCCCAACCTCAGAATTATCACACACACTTTTTTTACACACACAGAGTAATGAACAGAAGAGAGCAGCACACACGTTTTCTTTCTCCCCTCACTCTGTTTTGGCTTCCCAACCTCGCATGGACTTTCTGTATGAATCAGGGGCTAATAACTCAACTCGATAATTACCTCTTTTTTTTTTTAATTACAGCGGAGATTTGTCATCTGTTTTTTAGTGATGCACCATCCCAACACGAAATGTCATCATGTCATATTGTTGCACGCTTTAACAGCAAAATTACAGTTCCCCCAACTATAACTACGGTGTCCAAAAGTGTCCTCCATGAGTCAATGTTTTTGCTGTTGGCTCAAAAGTTATTTTTAGCTCGGCTGATGCCTGGGAGGAGCTTGGGGTGCAGCCTGCTAAAAATCCCTAGCGACGAAGAAAATCGAGGGGGTAGGGGAGGGAGTGGTAGGGGCTACGGCTTCCTGCCCCCTCCCGGTCCCATCCCCCAGGGCTGGCCCCTTCCTGCCAGCCCGTCTGGACTTAGGGTCCGGCTTGGCACCAGGGTCACCCTCTGAGCCAGCCTTCTGCGTAGGGCGGGGAGGCTCTGGCCTCCCGCAGTCCGGCGGGCGCGGACGGAGAGTCCCTCCGGCAGTCACCGGGAGGGCTCACGCCCATTGGCGGCCCCCGACAGACGGCCGCGACCTAGAAGGGAGTGACCGAGGGAGCTGCCGAGGGAGCCCCACGCTGGAACTTCAGAGGACGCGACAGCGTTACCATTTTTGCAACCGGGGGCCGCGACTCCCGTCCGTCGGGGAGGAAGTGACGACGGTGGGTCGGCTATTGCCGGGACGTGACCCAGGCGAGTGTTATGAGGGCGAGGGAAAGCGGAGGGAAAGAGCTGGAGCCAGCCTGGGGCTGGGGTGAGGGGAGCCGGGAACGGGGGCACGCAGGCTCAGGGCAGGGGGTGCATGGCCATGGAGGGCTGCTGCTCTCCGCTGCGCGGGAACCCTCAAGAGACCCCGGGAGCCCCGCGGGGTAGGATGTGAGTTGCCCGGCGTGCGGGAGGCAGCGCCAGAAGCAGGAGGAGCAGGGGGGGGTCCGACGAGCAGAGGCGGCCGGGGGCCGGGCAGCAGGGCGGCTACGCGCTCTGGCCGGCGGGGCTGAGGCGCGAGCGGGCAGCAAGGGCTGAGCGGGCGGCGGGCAGCGGGGGCTGAGGCGGGCAGCGGGGGGCTGGGCGGAAGCCCGGCGGCGGGGCTGAGGCAGAAGCGGGCGGCGGGAGGGCTGAGGCGCGGGCGGGCGGCGGGAGGCTGGGAGGAGCGGGCGGCGGGGGCTGAGGGCGGGCGGCAGCGGGGGCTGGGCGAGAAAGCCCGGCGGGGTGGGAGCTGAGGCGGAAGCGAGGCGGCGGGGCTGGAGGCGCGGGGCAGGCAGCGGGGCTGAGGCGAAAGAGCCCGGCGGCGGGGGCTGGGCGGAGAGCGGGGCGGGGGGCTGAGGCCGGCGGCGGGGCTGAGCGCAGGCCGGCGTGTGCGAGGCGGCGCGGAGGGCCGCCTACACCTGGAGACGCGCTCGGGGCCGACGGCGGAGGGCCCGCGGGACGTCGGTGGTGGAGCCAGGCGCGGCTCGGGCAGCAGCAGGAAGTAACCGGGGCGAGGGGACTACGCAGGAGAAAGCCGGCGGGCGGCCGGGGTGCGGAGAGGCAGTGACTTGGGGTGCGGAGGGCTCCCCCTCCGGGGGCCGGAGCCCAGGTGTTATAAACGAGCCTTCTGGCTCCGACGCCAGTCAGGACGCGGACCTGGACTTATTGTCAGTCTGTGTGTCTCTTTGTGTCTCTCTCCACTCTGGTTCTTTTTCCTTCCCTGACAAAGAGGGCCGGGTGACCGCCTGCAGAGCACATCTCTCACCAATCTCTCCCCCTCCCCCTCCCACCTTTCTCTCCTCCTCTACCTTTCCTTTTACACTCCCCCTTTCTCTCCCCTCCCCTCTTCTCCTCTACTCTCCCCTCTCTCTCCTTCCTTCTTCTCTTCTACCCTTCCCTCTGCCTCCTCCTCTCCCCTCTTCTCCTCCCCCTACCTCTCCCTTCTCTCTCACCCCTCCTCTTCTCCTTCCACTCTACTACCTGTCTCCTCCCCTCCCCTCCCCCCACTCCGTCTTCTCCCTCACAGCCTCCCTCTCCCTCCTCCTCTCCCTTCTCTGTTTTCATCTTCTCCATCTTTTCCCTCCCTGCCCTTCTTCCACTCTACCCTGCCAAAGAGTAAACCCAATAACCTTAGTTTTGCCCGCTGCAAGCCCCAGGGTTAGAACAGGGGGCCTGATTAATGTTGCTTTGCTCTTTCTCAGCCTTTTTTGAAAACGGAGCCACCACCAGAGCAGCATTTAGAAGCCTGGGCAGCGACTCCACACTGTACCTCAGCACCCTTGATGGAGCTTCGTGGCGAGAATGAAGCCAGAGCGAGGTAAAGGAGTTTCTCTAGGCTTTTCTGATCTGTTCCCAGGTTTAGTAAATTATTCATTACATTTGCAGTAGGACCCCTCGTCGACTTGTGTCTGTTGCAGACTCATAGTTGGCGGGAGGGTAGGGACTAAAGGGGGAAGGAGGAAACTTGAGGCTCTTTGACCAGGGACACACGCCTCCTCAAAATTGTTTAGAGAGGGCGGGCTGATAGCCCAAGCGGGTGGGCGTTGCCTTGTAAGTAACCCGGCCTGTGCCGGCGGGTTCCCGTCCCCAGCACCCCATATGGTCCCCCAAGCACCGCCAGGAGTAATTCCCTGAGCAGAGCCAGAACTTAACCCCCTGAGCGTGGCCGGAAATGACAGCAAAAAAAAAAATTGTTTTGAGAGTGGTGGCTTCGAGGAAGAGACCCTAGTGGAACCCTAAAATGAAAAGGTGGAGGGGGCCAGACAATAGCGACAGCCCAGGGAGGAGGATTTGCATTAATACTTGACCTGACCTGGGTTCAGTCCTCACATCCCCCTATGGTCCCCTGTGGGAGGAGTAATTCCTGAATGCAGAGCCAGGAAACTTCTGGCGCCACTGGGTGTAAACCAATTAGCAAAAAGATGGGAGGAGAATTTGTGTCTTTTGCTTCCTCACTGGGTATCATCCTGGAATACATTACTAATTTTCCAAAAAAAAAATCAATCTAATTTCACTTTGGAAGTGTCTTTTTGCATCTCCAGATTTGAACTTTTTATAAAATTGAAAAAATTTATAAAAAAATAGCTTATATAGACAAATACCTTCAAAAATTGATATTACAGCTTTCAGTAACTGATTTTTTCGTATGTTAGGCAAATTCAGAAAGTTTGTGATATATTTCAGGATGTATTCACTTTGGCAGTATATGGGCAGTAGAGAATATTGTAAGAAATTAACATGGAACGTAACTTTTGAATAATTGAGTAGAAGCCCACTACATTTGCTAAGTTCAACAGTGAAAGCTTAACATCACAGATGGTCCGGTTCCGACGTAACAACTCAACTTAAGCAATACTATTCGAGTCATTCTGTAATAATAAGCAATATAATCAGGTGCCTGCTAAGGGTGCAGGCATGGGGTGGGGAGGTGGGAAATGAGGGTCTCTGGTGGCAGTAAGGGCACATTGGTGAGGTGGGACTGGTGTTGGAATGTGTGAATACTTGAAACAACTGTATTCTGAACAACTTTGTAAATCATGGGTTTAAATAAAGTTAAAAAAAATATATATGGGCAACTAAGGTTTACTGTACCCTAGTGATAAGTTATGAAGTCTATTCCTTTTTTTAAAGCTCAAGACTTGGGAGAATGTAGGAAGTAGTTTATTGTTTAAGGGAATTGTTAGAATTTGGAAAATTAAGTCTTTATATACAAAGGAGTATTGTAAGTAGAGAATTAGCATGGAGAGATTTTCACAATCTTGTAGGAATTGAATGCTCACTTGAAAAAATTATTTAGGAAACATTTTCCCATATAAAAATTTCAGCCATCCTCCAAGATCCGGACTCCACAGCCGACACAACCTTATACTCATCTAACACATATCCCATCACATCTCACTTGTATCACTTGTCTTCCCGTTGTTCATCGATTTGCTCCAGTGGGCACCAGTAACATCTCCATACGTCCTGTCATGTGCTAGTGTTGCCCAAAGGCATCACTCTCGCTCCTGGAACACAAGAGCCTCAGACCATTCCCATCAGGTCGCGGGAATGAGGTCTATAATTGTTATGACATGGGTAGCTTGCCAGGCTCTGCCGTGATCATGTCATAGAAACCCAAATGTGTGGACACAATGTGGGGTCTGTGGAACATATCGGAAATTTCCTATACAGTGGGTTCAAATGGCACAATGGAGTTTTAAGAATCTCAATGACTTTTGTCTAAGACCATATTCACCAACTGTTTAGGAAAGTGGCCCCAATGAGCAATATAGAATAGATTATTCAGCACATGCATAGGAGACATACATGGGGGCAGAGCTACTATCACGTCTCTCCTGTGCCCAGTTGATCACGAGGCACCCAGGAGGGGAGGTGCCTCGTGATCTGCACCTAGCTGCCACCCCAGCAGGCCTCACAAGAAGATGGAGGACCCCACCATGAGGGCCACCATTTTCCACAATCTGGACTCCCCTCATCAGAGCTCCACCCTTAGAAGAGCTGATCACAGCCCAGCTCACCGAGACCCACCCCAGCAGCAGTCTTTTTCAAGCCCAGCCCAGGTATGCTGATCCAGAGACTCAGTGGGGCAGAGCTGCTATCAGCTCTCCCTGTGCCCAACTGATCCAAGAGGCGCCTGGGGGGGTGGTGGTTTAGCCCTGGTCCGCCACCCCAGCAGAGCCTCTCAAGCTGGAGGACCCCCACGTAAGGGCCGTGCGTTTTCCACATCCGTTTTTCCACAGCCAGGTTCATCAATAAATGCTTCCGAGATTAGCGGTGACTACAAAAGAGTATGCCACCCGCCTACACCAGATCCTGGCAGCTACCAGTGTTATATTTGATATGCCACAATCCAGTAACAATTATAGACCCCTCATTCCCATGACCTGATGGAATGGTTTGGGGGCTCTTCATGTTCCTGGAGCAGGCAAATGCCCGCTTGGGCTCTACTAGCTGAGACAGGATGGAGATATTACTGGTGCCTGTTCGAGCAAATCGATGATCAATGGGAAGACAAAGTGATACAAGTGATACAAGTGATGAATAGGACAAGAGCTCAAATAGAGGTTGAGATAAATGTGAAAATAGGTGTTGTCCATAGGTGCAGTGGTGGTGAGTCCTCGATTGACAGAACCACTGGTGCGCTCTCGAGGCTGGGCTAAGCCGTGCTTGAAGAGGGAAGGACATTCCCGGCCCCACTGGTAGCTGTGGGGCGGGGCTATGCTGCGCGAAGGGTACAAGATCCACCCGAAGCCCCACTCATCCTCGGGCGGGTGGTTTCTGAGACAATTCTAGCTCTGTGGCGAGGGCCGCTTGGATTCCGTCCTCTTCGTCTGGACCCCACCTGTAGTTATGGGAGCCACCCATTAAACCCCTTAGTGGTACCCCTGAAATGCTCTAAGTGGTGCTCCTATTCCGGGTGCCAGGGCCTGAGCTGGTGGTATTTACTGTGTTCTGGAAACCCAGAAAGTTAATCCAAGAACAGAATCAGCCACAAGAACAACCCAGGAAAAAAATAAAGCCATGATTTTTTTTTTTTTTTTTTTTTTTTTTTTTTTTTTTTTTTTTTTTTTTGTCAATACTATTCCCTTATATGGGCTGTAATGATCAACATAGTTGATTCCTGCTAAGAAAGAGCAGGCAGGGGGGATGGCCATGAGGGTGTGTGGGAAATTCCGGTCTCTGGTGGTGGTGAAGGTGGGGGCACTTTACTGGTGGTGGGATTGGTGCTGAGCAATGTGAGTCTAAAAACTGTATTGTGAAAAACTTTGTATTTTGAAAATCCTTAGTGTTTTAAGAAATGGAAATTTAAAAAATAAAAATTTTTAAAAGTGTTTAAAAAAGACACATTTTCTAGTTAGAAATATCTTCAGTAATAATGTATTTTAAAATTCAATATGGATGTGGAGAAAACTGCTTAAGTTGGTCTTTTATATTGGGAAACTTTGAGGGCTTTGGGTTCGAAAACTGAACTTTTCTGAGTTTTCAGTCCCTGACACCCTCCCTTATAACACTGGTGGAATGAGATAGCTCATTGTAGTTGACCCATATAAGGGAAGAAAACAGTTTTTAAAAGTGTAGGATTATTTTCTAAAATCATCTCTGTTGCTGCATAACGAGTTGCTTATATTGCAGGCCAAATTAGATATTTAGATTACATCAGTGACTTTGGAAAGTACCAAGATAAATTGCTTCTCAAAATAAGCAAATAAAATCAAAGTCACTATTTGTTTTGGGTTTAAGGTCATATGCAGTTTTTTAAAAAAAAAAAAGTATGTGGAAAACCCAAATATGAGCTTTTTTAATTGTTTATCTTTGGTAATTTTATATCTCGCGGTGGTATAATAAAGTACTTTAAAAATATGGGGAAAGCAGAGTGGGTGGTACAGCAAGTAGGATGTTTGCTTTGCATGCAACTAACTTGGGGTTCCATCCTGGGCACCTCATTGGTCCCCTGAGCCTGCCAGAAATTATGTCTGAGTACAGAAGCCAGGGGTAAGCCCCTGATTCTTAAAGCACTCCAGGTGTGCCCCTCCCCCTCAAAAAAAGTGTTGTCATGCAATCTCTATCTTAGCCAAAAAAGTTAATATTAAACAGTAAAATATTTTATATGAATAGGTTATGAAGGAAAAAATAAGTAGTCATGACTCCTGAAAATTTTGACTTTCTTCCCTTTAAAGTTGTCATTTTCACGGGGTTGGAGAGATAGTATAAAGGGCATGTAGTTTTGGTCCCAGGCATCCCATAAGGTCCCCAAGCCCTGCTAGAAATAGGATCCTGAGAAGTACCTGGTGTAGCTCAAATAAAAATGACAAAAAAAAAAAGAAGTAAATTATTATTTTCATTAGTGGTATGATAAAGGAAATAAATGATGGGATGTAAATTTAGTTTTTTTTTTTTTTTCAATAATATCAGCTTTTTAGGCTCTTGGTTCTTATTGTTGCTGACCCAAAGTAATGTACACTTTGCAGAAAGTAGCAGAAAAACTTTACAAAAAGCGGACAGGAGTAGTGGTAGTACAGCAGGAAAGAGAGAGCATTTGCCTTGCCTGTAATGACCAACCTGAGTTTGATCCCGAATCCCATATGATCCTTGGCGCCATTCCCCAAGTGCCGCCAGGAAGTAATTTCTGGAGTAACTACAGACATTTATAGGTGTGACCCAAGAGCCGACAAACATTTTATTCTTGGTTGGAGAATTGATGTTTTCTGTTATTCTGTTTTTAAATTTTTCTGTTACAACTCTCATTTAATTTATTTCATCATCTTTTTTTTTTTTTAACCCTGCGGGATGGTTGAGAGAGGTGTCATGGGGTTTAGGCCTATTGTCTCACACATGCCAGGCATGTGCTTTACCACTGAGCCAAATACCAGTCTTATGAAACGCCTACGCTTTTTTTTTCTTTCCTTCCTCTCTCCCCCACCCTCAAAATCCCTCCCCCTTTTCTGCCAAAACTATACTTTTTTTCTTTCCCACATCTTGATGGTGTTCTGGGTTACTCTAATTGGTACAAAACCACATTGTCTGCTCATTGAACTGTCTACTGGGTCTCTCAGTTGATTTCTTGACCCTTTACAGCTAGGTTTAAAGAACTGCCTGAGTGCTGCCCAGGATCAATGATCCAACCAGTGCTGGGAATCAAAGCAGTATAGGCATATGCACGGCAACTTAACTCCTGCACTCTCTCTGATCTGATCCTTCTAATTATGTTTGAAAGATAATCCCCAGCAGCACTTAGCTAGACAACAATGAATTTCATTTTCTACATTGATGTCTTAAACTATTCTATATGTCTGAATTTTCTGGATGGTTGAAACATTTTTTACTTGTTTATTTATTTATTTGTTTATTTTTTTAAAAAGCATTTTATTATACCACTGTAGAGATGTACAATTACAAGATGCTCATATTTGGGTTTTTTGGTCATACAGTGTTTCGAGGAAGGCTCCATCCCTCCACCAGTGCCCATCTCCACCACCGCTACCGGTTCCCTCCCCTCCCAGCCCACCTCCATGGCAGGTTCTTTATTTCTTTCACTTTCTCTCTCTTTCTCTTTTCCTTCTCTTCAGACAGCCAGATTGATCGCATCACGCACACTGCTGGCCAGCCTCAGTTCTAAGTTGGTATTAGTACCACCGACAATTGTGCTTTTACTGTTCCATTTTCTGTCTTACCTAGTCTCTGACTCCCAGTTTGTGATAATTTCCACAGCTGGCAAAACTCCTGTTACAATACTATGCAGCTGTTAGGAAAAATGAAAAGTTATAAAATTTACCCCACCGTGGATGAATAGGAGAAGATTATGTTGAGTGAAATGTAGAAGGAGAGAGATGAATACAAAATGACTTCAATGCTTACTATTTGCATGACATAAATATATATGTACATATTATGATACTACCTACCAATATCAAGGTCAAGGTTGAAACATTAAATGCTGAGCATATTTTTATATTGTAATCATGTCACTGTGTCACTGTCTTCCCATTGTTCCTTCGATTTGCTTTCGAGTGATACTAGTAACATCTCCATTAGTCTGTCACAAGCAGCTGTAACGGGGCATCTACTTGCTCAGGGACAGGAGGAGCCTAAACCATTCTTCAGTTCATGTGGAACTGAGGTCCATAATTGTTACTAGTTTTGGTATAAACAAGTAAATAAAACATGGGTAGCTTGCCAGGCTTTACCGTGCTTGGGTGAAGCGCTAGTCTAAGTAGAAAGCTCTCAACTCAAGCATTGCGATGAAACTTAAAAGAGAGAGGGGAAGGTGAGTTTTTCTCTTGGATGGGACTCTGAGGAACTATGGAGTCTGGATGTTGGGAAATGACTGACTGCATGATGTGTGATTTGCTCTGGCTTCTTGCTAGGCTTACTGGTATCAGTTAAAACCTGTCTGAACCTGTATACTATGTATAAATGTGAAAGAACTTGGGAGAAGAACTTTATGCTAAAATCGGCATCCTCTAAAATATCCTTACGGGGACCTGTGGGTCACAACATGGTCTCTCTCTTCCAGAGCAGCTGGCATGGAGGCGGAGGAAAGGGCAGAACCCAAAACTCCACTCTGAGTCCCACCCACTTGAACTCAGCTAATTTAACCCGGAAGAGATCCAGATCCATCCACTTCAGACCTACAGCTGTGCTGCTTGGTGACCGGCCCCGTAATAAGGCTTAACACATGGAGCCAGTCTCCCGGTAAGGGGGCTTGGCAGCCCTGGCGAGGTCAACTTATTTCTCCAAAGAGGTTTTGCTCTCATGAGCGAGGAAGACCTTGCTGCGGACTCAGTTGTAATCATCTACACAGATTATATTCCATTATATATTTTATGCTATTTCTAACAGATTATTAGAAATATATTCACAACCTAAGAATATTCATTTCAATTTTTTAAAGCATTAATTACTTTGCCTTTTGAGTCACGCCGGTGATGCTCGAGAGGGATTCTCTGGCCCCTGCACTCCGTGCTCAGGGGACAATATGGTATGCCAGGGGATCAAACCGGGTTGGCCATGTGCAAGGCAAATGGCCTACCTGCTACTACTGTCACTTCAGCCCCTAGGTAGATTTCTAATAGAATAAATGCTGCCTTGCCTCTTAAAGAAATGAGACTATATAAAGTCAACATATTCTTATACACACTGGGTCTGATTTTGACCATAATGGGATCCCTGGCATCCCTTGGTCCCCCCCAAAGTTGTAACCTTTACTTGATGATAAAAGGACATTGTTAGAAATTTTAGGAGCATTAACACCATTCATGAGGGCTGTACTTCATGCCTAATCACATCAAGGGCCATCTTCCTGTCATTATCTTAGGGTTCGCGATTTCAGCATGGAAATTTTTTGTGTTTTGGTCATACCTATTGGTGCTAATGGCTACTCATTAGCAGGAGTAGGGAGGCCAAGTGAAAAAAGTGTTGGGAGCCAGAGGAAATCACACAGTGGGTAAGGCACTTACCTTGCATGGGAGCTCACTTGGGTTCAATATCTGGCACCATATGATTTCCCAAGACCTGCAAGGGTCATCCCTAGGCATCATCAGGTATGACACGTTCGCCCAAATTTAGAGAGTAAGTGTTGGCTGCTTGAAACAATTGTGACACATAGTAAATATTCAAATTATTTAATCAATTTTAAAATTACAAATGAATCATTAGGGGTAAAGAGGAGCTACTGTAGATACTGTTGATGTGTCCTCGTGTTTATTGATGGGGCTGACATCAGTGGCTGTCAGATAATTGCTGATTTGTGCATGCTTCTGAGTTTCAGTACTGAAGTAAACTCAGCATGAAGAGGTTTTCTACTTTCTGCCTGAGGTCCATAATAGTTACCAGTCTTTGGCATAAAAGTAAATAAAACATGAAAGTAGCTTGCCAGGCTTTACCGTGTAGGTAGTATGAGTCTCAGTAGAAGGCTCTCAGCCGAGCATTTACTGATGGGGAAACTTAAAGAAGGGGGAAGATCAGGTTTTCTGCTTGGATGGAGCTCTACGAGAACTTTGGAGTCTGGATGTTGAGAATGACTAACTGCATGATGTGTGGTTTTGCTCTGGCTAGTACGGAAAGCACTGGTATCGAGTTAAAAACATGTCTATAACTGTTTGCTATGTATAAATGTGAAAGAAATTAGGAAGAACCTTATGCAAATTTCGAGTATCTTACTTATAAAAATAATCTTGTGACCTAAAGTGGCTGTGCACCAAAAGTATGTGGTTCTGGAGTGGAGTGGGTAAACTCTCTTCTGGGGGCAAATGGCATGGAGGCAGAAGGAAGGGCAGAGGCCCAAAACCTCTCCACTCAAGTCCTGCCAGGATGAGTCTCTCCCCGCTCATGAGAGCAAACCCTTGTAACAATGGACTTCGGCCAGGATGGCGAGCCCTTACCGGGAGGTCAGCTCCATGGGTTGTAGCTACCATGGGGCGGCGAGCAGCACAGCTGTGGGTCTGAAGTGGATGCGTCTGGATCTCTTCAGGTTGCAAATTAACTGAGTGTCTCCCGCCACACATTGAATACCTAATTTTAAAAGTAGGTTTTCCTTTCTTATCACTTACTGAAATTATCACTATCACTATCTTCCGTTAATCATCTATTTGCTAGAGCAGGCACCAGTAATATCTCCATATGTCACGTCTCATGCTATAGTAGAACCCAAAGAAATCCGCCCTCCAGGAACAAGAGCTGCTACTTGCTCTCCCTGTGCCTTTGCTCATGAAGGGCGCCCAGAGAGGCATGGCGGGTTCCCCAGCCCTGGCCTGCCATCCCAGCTGAGCCTCACAACAGAAGCGGGGACCATCACTCCCCACTCCATGGGGCCATAATTTTCCACATCCAGGACTTCCCTCTTGCGTCACAACTCCTCCACCCAGCAGACCAGACTGAAATATTTGAGTGAATTTTATAATAAATTTATATTGTACATTTTTAGAATATTGACATCATGGTCATATTTTGGGTAGTAAACTGAACTAAAATAGATCCTTAGCCTATTTTAATACAAGAAAGGGTTATGACTAAGTCTTCAGAGTATGACAGAATTTTTACTTCCAACACATACTGGATAGATATCCCTGAGGAGAAAATTACACAGACTATCTGAATGTTAGTGATTTTTGTTCTAACACCATCAGTTCTTAAAGATTGCGGGATGCATCATGGAATCATCGTCCTCTTGCTCCCACACAGTCATCCTCTGTTTACTGCATATTGTGGCAGGACCCTGGGGTTTATTTATGTGTTCAGTGGAGTGGAATTATAGCTGCCAAGAGGAAAATGTTAAAAATTTTTTTTTTTTTTTTTTTTTTCACTTATACATGTTAGCACAAAACTTCTATTAAGATTTTTGTTTTTCCAACAAAAACACCAGAGAGGCAGCATTTACTATCAGGATGAAACAAAAACACACAGTCCACTTCTTTGGAAGGTCACCTTATTGAGCGATACATCATAAAATCAATGGTGGTACATCTAGGAAACCTGCCAGTAGACTATCCTCACTGGCGGTGTGAATTTGATCTCATGTGGGTGTCTCTTCCATTCTGGTGGTTGTTGAAGCGGCAATCTGTATCTCATGAATGTGCAGGTTGGCTCTTATGGTTATCCGTTAGAGGAACATGAATCCAGCCACTTGGTTGGAACGAGATGGGGCAGAGCTGCTGGCTCTCACTGTGCCCAGCCACTCATGAGTGCGGGAGGGATGGCAGGTTCTGGCCCTGGCCCACTTCACCCCAGCAAGAGCCTCACAACAAGCCAAACGACCCCACTCCATGAGGACCTCCATTTTTTTCACATTGGGACTTCCTCCTGGTCAGAACTCCACCCAGCAGACCAGTCTATCTACAGCCTGGCTCGAGGCCGGCAGCGGTTCATGTCAATGAATGCTGAATTTTGAGATGACTACAAAGAGTATGCTACCTGCGGCAGAGCCTGGCAAAGCTACCCTTGTTGTATTTGATATGCCCAATACCGGTAACAATTATAGACCTCATTCCCACTGACCTGATGGAAATGGTTTTGAGCTCTTTATGTTCCTGGACCAAGCAGGTGCCCTTAGGCTCTTTGCATAGGACAGGTCATATGGAGATATTACTGGTACCCGCTC
>JAJIBD010032046.1:0-99889 GCA_021461705.1 Cryptotis parvus | reverse complement strand
GGCGTCCCCATTTACTGAACACAGTTTAAGCCTTTTATACAAGTTTTGGGTGGAGGGGGCACAAGCACAAATCACATGGCATTTGCAAGATTCTGGTGGTTGCAACAGACAACAATCACAGATTTACATATTCCTGTGGTCCTGCCTCACTTTAGCTTGGATAAGACCAGATGTTTTCATGTGGGTGAAAACTTTTTTGGGGGGGCGCCCACTTCTGGGTCCCGCCTTAGGGACTTGTGGTAGGGAAAGTGCCTGGCCCTAAGGCTAGCAGCTCAGAAAAAAAAAGAAGCAAGAAGGCAGGCAGGCAGGCAGGCAGGCAGGCAGGCAGGCAGGCAGGCAGGCAGGCAGGCAGGCTGCAGATTGTAACTAGCCCAGGGCATGCAATTATCGAAGTCAGTACCACAAGCTTTTTGAGACTCACTCTCCTGTCCCTACTTCTGTCCGTTTGTGGTGACCTTAGAATTCCCAGAGACTAGAATGTGCCTAGTAAATAGAGAATACTCAGTAGATATGTGCTGAATGAAGAAACAACCATTTGAATAATGAGCCAAATAAAAATCTCTTCTAATACTTTCCAGTTTTATTTTGGTTTTGGAGCCACATCTGACAATACTCACCACCCCCAGCTTTGTGCTCAGGGGTGCTAGGTGGTACTGAGAGTCACTTCTTCTGGTGAAGTTCCAGAGGACCCTGTGGTGCTAGAGGTCAGACCTGTCTGTTAAGCTCTCTCTGACCCTGCCTTAAACTTGTAAACAGATTTATTTTCATTTTTCAGTGGAGTTTTTAAGCTTCAAGGTCAACTAACAAATGTTCCATCAGTATTACTTAATTTTTATTTAGTTGCTAGGTGGGGTGGGTTAGGGTTGAGTCTTTTCTGGTAGTGCTTGGGGTCTTCTACTGGCTCCATTCTCAGGGATCATTCCTGAGCATGGAGGAGGTTCAAGGAATCATACGGGTGCTAGGTCACCAGAGTCAGCCGCTTGCTAGGCAAGTGTCTTAACCTTTGAACTATTTCTCATGCTCACTAATTAATTTTTTAAGGTATAGTTTGTGTATCAGGTTACCCAATATTCTCAGTTTCAACTCTCAACATTTTCTGGTCTGTGCACCTCCTACAAATTAGGCAGAGAAAGAAGAGCTAAGTCGCAGAAATTGCTTCTGTTCACCCAGTAAGTCTTGTAATAACTGTTATTTGGTTGCAGTGGTTGTGCTAAGTTTAGGCTTTTGTATTATCTGTAACTATTCTTGCCGTCTCTCAACACCAAGGTTGAGAATTGAACAATGAGTACAATTTTCGTTTACAAATGACAATATTCGAAATGCCAAAGACAAATCCCTGGGAGTGAACACTTGGAACCACTATATAAAGGCAGGGTTGCATTTTTCAGAAATTCCATTTTTAGGAAGGCAGGTCATTTCATTGCAAATGAAATGTGGAGCAAAGTAATAGCTCGGCGCTCAGGGGCCTCGTATTTTCTGCACCAGTTGGAGTTCCAAACCAGCTCCCAGGGCTATTCCACCCCCTTCCAGGCACCACACCGAGGAGAAACTCTTCCAGCCAGACCATTGAATCACAGGTCAGTGATATCCCACTCCCTGAGTGCTGCTTAGGAGACTCCCCACATTTTTTAAGAAAATTCTTTTTAAAGTAAATGAAATGTTTTCCTCTTGTATGTTTTTCCAGTTATGACCTTAGGGATGTGTAGTTTTGCTGTACACATCAGAATATTTAGGAAACACTGTATCTTTACAGTAGAAACTTCTTTTAGTAAAATGTATTTAGTCACCAAAATACAATTGTCATAATGCCAATCTTGCATTATGACATTAATATATACGCATTGTAAACTTTGGAAATCATAGAAAAGTACATGATCTAAGTAAACCAATCACTTTTAGGCCTATCAGTTCTTTCCAGTTGTGGTTTTTATATGCATAATTATTTCTTACACACAATTCGCACATGCACACACACACCTTTCAGTTGTGATTCATATACTGACTTTTTGCACACGCACACTTCTAACCTCAGAATTATCACACACACACGCACACACACACAGAGTAATGAACCCAAAGAGCAGCACACACGTTTTCTTTCTCCCTCACTCTGTTTTGGCTTCCCAACCTCGCATGGACTTTCTGTATGAATCCAGGAGCTAATAACTCCAACTCGATGATGCCTCTTTTTTAATTACAGCGGAGATTTGTCATCTGTTTTTAAGTGATGACACCATCCCAACACGAAATGTCATCATGTCATATTGTTGCAGCACAACAACAAAATTACAGTTCCCCAACTATAACACGGTGTCCAAAGTGTCCTCCTGCCATGAGTCAATGTTTTGCTGTTATTAAAAGTTATTTTTAGCTCGGCAGATGCCTGGGAGCTTGGGGTGCAGCCTGCTGAAATCCCTAGCGACTGAAGAAAATCGAGGGTGCGGGGAGGGAGGTAGGGGGCTGCGGCTTCCTGCCCCTCCCGGTCCCATCCGCAGGGCTGGCCCCTTCCTGCCTAGCCCGTCTGGACTTAGGGTCCGGCACGAGCACCCGGGGTCACCCTCTGAGCCAGCCTTCTGCGTAGGGCGGGAGGCTCTAATTATCCCGCAGTCCGGCAGGGCGGCGGACAGTCCTCTCCGGCAGTCACCCCGGGAGCTCACGCCCATTGGCGGCCCCCGACGGACAGCCGCGACCTAGGCAGGAGTGACCGGGAGCTGCCGAGGGCCCGCGCTGGAGCTTCGGGGACGCGACGGCGTTGCCATGACAGCCGGGGGGCCGCGACCCCGGCCGTCGGGGAGGAAGTGACGACGGTGGGTCGGCTGTTGCCGGGACACGTGACCCGAGCGGTGTTTTGACAGGGCGAGGAAAGCGGAGGAAAGAGCTGGGCCAGCCTGGGGCTGGGGTGGGGGGGCCGGGAACGGGGGCGCAGGCTCGGGAGCGGGGGTGCATGGCCGCGGGCTGCTGCTCTCCGCTGCGCGGGAGCCCCAAGGGAGCCCCGGGCCCCGGCGGGGTAGGATGTGAGTTGCCCGGGCGTGCGGGAGGCAGCGCCAGAAGCAGGAGGGCAGGGCGAGTCCGCGAGCAGAGGCGGCCGAGGGGCCGGAGAGGCGGCCCGGGGCGGCTACGCGGCTCTGGCCGGCGGGGCTGAGGCGCGGGCGGGCGGCGGGGCTGAGGCGGGCGGCGGGCGGCGGGGCTGAGGCGGGCGGCGGGGCTGAGGCGAGAGCCCGGCGGCGGGGCTGAGGCGAGAGCGGGCGGCGGGGCTGAGGCGCGGGCGGGCGGCGGGGCTGAGGCGGGCGGCGGGCGGCGGGGCTGAGGCGGGCGGCGGGGCTGAGGCGAGAGCCGCGGCGGCGGGGCTGAGGCGAGAGCGGGCGGCGGGGCTGAGGCGCGGGCGGGGCGGCGGGGCTGAGGCGAGAGCCCGGCGGCGGGGCTGAGGGCGAGAGCGGGCGGCGGGGCTGAGGCCGGCGGCGGGGCTGAGGCGCGGGCCGGCGTGTGCGGGAGGCGGCGCGGAGGCCGCCTACACCCCCCTGGAGACGCGCTCGGGGCCGACGGCGCAGGGCCGCGAGACGTCGGTGTGGAGCCGGGCGCGGCTCGGGCGGCGGCCGGAGGTAGCCGGGCGGGGGACTGCACAGGTGAGGCCGGCGGGCGGCCGGGGTGCGGAGGGCGGTGACGGGTGCGGAGGGCTCCCCTCCCCCGAGGGCCGGAGCCCAGGTTATAAATAGACGCTCTTCGGCCCCGACGCCAGTCAGGACGCGGACCTGGACTCTATTGTCAGTCTGTGTGTCTGTCTGTGTCTCTCTCCCGCTCTCGTTCCTCCCTTCCCTGACAAAGAGAGGCCGGGGTAACCGCCTGCAGAGCCTGTCTCTCACCATCTCCCCTCCCCTCCCTTTCTCTCCTCCTCTACCCTTCCCCTTTTTTACACTCCCCTCTCTCCCTCCCCTCTTCTCCTCTACTCTCCTCCTCCTCTCCTTCCCTTCTTCTCTTCTACCCTTCCCTCTCACTCCTCCTCCTCCCCTCTTCTCCTCCCCTCCTCTCCCTTCCTCTCCTCACCCCTCCTCTTCTCCTTCCACTCTACTACCTGTCTCCTCCCCTCCCCTCCACTCCCAGTCTTCTCCCCTCCCAGCCTCCTCTCTCCCCTCCTCCTCCTCCCTTCTCCTGTTTTCATCTCCTTCCATCTTTTCCCTCCCTGCCCTTCTTCCTCTGCCCTGCCAAAGATAAACCAGTAACCTTAGTTTTTGCCTGCAAGCCCCAGGGTTAGAACAGGGCCTGATTAATGTTGCTTTGCTCTTTCTCAGCCTTTTGAAAACGGAGCCACCACCAGAGCAGCATTTGCAAGCCTGGGCAACGACTCCACACTGTACCTCAGCACCCGCGTGGACTTCGTAGGCGAAAATGAAGCCAGAGCGAGGTAAAGGATTTCTCTAGGCTTTTCTGATCTGTTCCCAGGTTTAGTGGTGTTCATTGCATTTGCAGTAGGACCCTCCGTGCGACTTGTGTCTGTTGCAGACCCCAGTTGGCGGGGTAGAGACAAGGGGCAAGGGAGGAAACTTGGGCTCTTGACCAGAGGACATACTCCTCAAAATTGTTTTGAGAGGGCCGGGCGATAGCCCAGCGGGTAGGGCGTTGCCTTGTAAGTAGCCGGCCTGTGCCGGGCCGGGTTCGATCCCCAGCACCCCATATGGTCCCCAAGCACCGCCAGGAGTAATTCCTGAGTGCAGAGCCAGAACTAACCCCTGAGCGTCGCCGGAAATGACAGCAAAAAAAAAAATTGTTTTGAGAGTGGTGGCTTCCCGAGAGAGACCCTAGTGGAACCTAAAATGAAAAGGTGGAGGGGCCAGAGCAATAGTACAGCGGGAGGGACATTTGCATTGTGCTGACCTGACCTGGGTTCAGTCCTCCACATCCCATATGGTCCCCTGTGGGCAGGAGTAATTCCTGAATGCAGAGCCAGGAATAACCCTGAGCGCCACTGGGTAAAAACCAAAGAGCAAAAAAAAAAGGTGGAGGAAATTTGTGTCTTTTGCTTCCTCACTGGGTATCATCCTGGAATACATTACTAATTTTCAAAAAAAAAATCAATCTAATTTCACTTTGGAAGTGTCTTTTGCATCTCAAGATTTGAACTTTATAAAATTGAAAAATTTATAAAATAGCTTATATAGACAAATACCTTCAAAAAATTGATATTACAGCTTTCAGTAACTGATTTTCGTGGTGTTAGGCAAATTCAGAAAGTTTGTGATATATTCCAGGATCGTATTCACTTTGGCAGTATATGGGCAGTAGAGAATATTTGTAAGAAATTAACATGAACAACTTTTGAATAATTGAGTAGAAGCCCACTACATTTTGTAAGTTCAACAGTGAAAGCAACAACACAGATGGTCCAGTTCCCACGTAACAACTCAACTTAGCAATACCATTCCGAGTCAGCCTGTAATAATAAGCAATATAATCAGTGCCTGCTAAGGGTGCAGGCATGGGGTGGTGGGAAATGAGGGTCTCTGGTGGCAGTAAGGGCACATTGGTGGTGGGACTGGTGTTGGAATATTGAATACTTGAAACAACTGTATTCTGAACAACTTTGTAAATCATAGGTTTAAATAAAGTTAAAAAATATATATGGGCAACTAAGGCTACTGTATCCCTAGTGATAAGTTATGAAGTCTATTCCTTTTTAAAGCTCAAGACTTGGGAGAATGTAGGAAATAGTTTATTGTTTAAGGAATTGTTAGAATTTGAAAAAATTAAGTCTTTATATACAAAGGAGTATTGTAAGTAGAGAATTAGCATGGAGAGATTTTCACAATCTTGTAGGAATTGAATGCTCACTTGAAAAATTATTTAGGAAACATTTTCCCATATAAAAATTTCAGCCATCCTCAAGATCCGGACTCCACAGCCGACACAACCTTATACTCATCTAACACATATCCCATCACATCTCACTTGTATCACTTGTCTTCCCGTTGTTCATCGATTTGCTCCAGTGGGCACCAGTAACATCTCCATACGTCCTGTCATGTGCTAGTGTTGCCCAAAGGCATCCTCTCGCTCCTGGAACACAAAGAGCCTCAGACCATTCCATCAGGTCATGGGAATGAGGTCTATAATTGTTATGACATGGGTAGCTTGCCAGGCTCTGCCGTGATCACATGTCATAGAAACCCAAATGTGTGGACACAATGTGGGGTCTGTGGGAACATATCGAAAATTTCCTATACAGTGGGTTCAAATGGCACAATGGAGTTTTAAGAATCTCCAATGACTTTTGTCTAAGACCATATTCACCAACTGTTTAGGAAAGTGGCCCTAATGAGCAATATAGAATAGATTATTCAGCACATGCATAGGAGACATACATGGGGCAGAGCTGCTATCGGCTCTCCCTGTGCCCAGTTGATCACGAGGCACCCAGGAGGGAGGTGCCTCGTGATCTAGCCCTGGCCTGCCACCCCAGCAGAGCCTCACAAGAAGATAGAGGACCCCCCCCCACACCATGAGGGCCACCATTTTCCACATCTGGACTCCCCTCATCAGAGCTCCACCCAGCAGAAGAGCTGATCACAGCCCAGCTCATCGAGACCCACCCTGCAGCAGTCTTTTTCAAGCCCAGCCCAGGTATGCTGATCCAGAGACTCAATTGGGGCAGAGCTGCTATCAGCTCTCCCTGTGCCCAGCTGATCAAGAGACGCCTGGGAGGGGTGGTGGTTCTAGCCCTGGTCCGCCACCCCAGCAGAGCCTCTCAAGAAGCTAGAGGGACCCCCCACATCATGAGGGCCGTCGCTTTCCACATCCGCTTTTCCACAGCCCGGTTCATCAATAAATGCTCGAGATTAGCGGTGACTACAAGAGTATGCCACCCGCACGGCAGATCCTGGCAAGCTACCCGTGTTGTATTTGATATGCCACAATCCAGTAACAATTATAGACCTCATTCCCATGACCTGATGGAATGGTTTGAGGCTCTTCATGTTCCTGGAACGAGCAGATGCCCTTGGGCTCTACTAGCATGTGACAGGATGTATGGAGATGTTACTGGTGCCCACTCGAGCAAATCGATGATCAATGGGAAGACAAGTGATACAAGTGATACAAGTGATGAATAGGACAAGCTCAAATAGAGGTTGAGATAAATGTGAAATAGGTGTTGTCCATAGGTGCAGTGGTGGTGAGTCCTGCGTTGACAGAACCACTGGTGCGCTCCCGGGCTGGGCCTAAGCCGTACTTGAAGAGGGAAGGACATTCACGGCCCCCACTGGTGGCTGTGGGGCGGGGCAGCGGCGCAGGGGTACAAGATCAGCCCGACCCCACTCATCCTCGAGCCGGGTGGCACCTACAGACAACTCTAGCTCTGGCGGGGGCCGCTTGGATTCCCGGGCCCTCTTCGCCTGGACCCCACCTGTAGTTGTGGGGGCCACCCATTGGCCCTTGGTGGTACCCCTGAAATGCTCTAAGTGGTCTCCTATTCAGGTGCCAGAGACCGAGCTGGTGGTGTTACTGTGTTCTGAAACCCAGAAAGTTAATCCAAGAACAGAATCAGCCACAGAACAACCCAGGAAAAAATAAAGCCATGATTTTGTCAATACTATTCCCTTATATGGGCTGTAATGATCAACATAGTTGATTCCTGCTAAGGGAGCAGGCAGGGGATGGCCATGAGGGGTGTGTGGGAAATTCCGGTCTCTGGTGGTGGTGGGGGCACACTGGTGGTGGGATTGGTGCTGAGCAATGAGTCTAAAAACTGTATTGTGAAAAACTTTGTATTTTGAAAATCATGGTGTTTAAATAAAATTTAAAAAAAAATAAAAATTTTTAAAGTGTTTAAAAAGACACATTTTCTAGTTAGAGTATCTTCAGTAATAATGTATTTTAAAATTCAATATAACGATGTGGAGAAAACTCTGCTTAAGTTGGTCTTTTATATTGAAACTGTGGGGCTTTGGGTTCAACTGAACTTTTCTGAGTTCAGTCCCCTGACACCTCCCTTATAACACTGGTGGAATGAGATAGCTCATTGTAGTTGACCCATATAAGGGAAGAAAACAGTTTTTTTAAAGTGTAGGATTATTTTCTAAAATCATCTCTGTATTGCTGCATAGCGAGGGATTGCTTATATTGCAGGCCAAATTAGATATTTAGATTACATCAGTGACTTTGGAAAAGTACCAAGATAAATTGCTTCTCAAAATAAGCAAATAAAATCAAAGTCACTATTTGTTTTGAGTTTAAGGTCATATGCAGTTTTTTAAAAAAAAGTATGTGGAAAACCCAAATATGAACTTTTTAATTGTTTATCTTTGTAATTTTATATCTCACGGTGGTATAATAAAGTACTTAAAAAAAAGTATGGGGAAAGCAGAGTGGTGGTACAGCAAGTAGGATGTTTGCTTTGCATGCAGCTAACCCAGGTTCCATCCTGGGCACCTCATTTGGTCCCTGAGCCTGCCAGAAATGATGTCTGAGTACAGAAGCCAGGAGTAAGCCCTGATTCTTAAGCACTCCAGGTGTGCCCCTCACTCCCCTCAAAAAAAAAGTGTTGTCATGCAATCTCTATCTTAGCCAAAAAGTTAATATTAAACAGTAAAATGTTACATATGAATAGGTTATGAAGGAAAAAATAAATTAGTCATGACTCCTGAAAATTTGACTTTCTTCCCTTTAAAGTTGTCATTTTCACGGGGTTGGAGAGATAGTATAAAGGGCATGGTTTGGTCCCAGGCATCCCATAAGGTCCCCAAGCCCTG
Source organism: Cryptotis parvus (assembly GCA_021461705.1). Classification (NCBI taxonomy): domain Eukaryota; kingdom Metazoa; phylum Chordata; class Mammalia; order Eulipotyphla; family Soricidae; genus Cryptotis; species Cryptotis parvus. The sequence continues at coordinate 91,151 of JAJIBD010032046.1, read as the reverse complement.
CTAGGAGTAGGGATCCCTGAGAAACACCTGGTGTGACTCAAATAAAAATGACAAAAAAAAAGAAGTAAATTGTTATTTTCATTAGTGGTATGGATGAAATAAATGATGGGATGTAAATTTAGTTTTTTTTCTTTTTTTTTTCAATAATATCAGCTTTTAGGCTCTTGGTTCTTATTGTTGCTGACCCAAAGTAATGTACACTTTGCAGAGAAGTATAGAAAAAACTTTACAAAAACGGACAGGAGTGGTGGTACAGCAGGAAGAGAGAGCATTTGCCTTGCCTGTGACCAACCTGAGTTTGATCCCCCGGAATCCCATATGATCCTTGGCGCCATTCCCCAAGTGCCACCGCCAGGGGTAATTTCTGGAGTAACTTCTGAACATTGCTGGGTGTGACCCAAAGAGCCAAGCAAACATTTATTCTTGGTTTGCACAGTTGATGTTTTCTGTTCTGTTTTTAAATTTTTCTGTTACAACTCATTTAATTTATTTCATCATCTTTTTTTTTTTTAACCCGGGATGGTTGAGAGAGGTGTCATGGGGTTTAGGCCTATTGTCTCACACATGCCAGGCATGTGCTTTACCACTGAGCCAAATACCAGTCTGTGAACGCCTACCTTTTTTTTTTTCTTTCCTTCTCTCTCCCCCCACCCCTCCAAAATCCTCTCCCTTTTTTTTTCTCTCGACTATCTTTTCTTTCCCCACATCTGATGGTGTTCTGGGTTACTCCTAGTGGTACAAAACCCATTGTCTGGCTCATTGAACTGTCTACTGGGTCTCTCAGTTGATTTCTTGACCTGCAGCTAGGTTTTGAGGCAAACCTGGTGCTGCCCAGGGATCAGTCTAACAGTGCTGGGAATCAAAGCAGTGTAGGCATATGCACGGCTAACTTAACTCCTGCACTCTCTCTGATCTGATCCTTCTAATTATGTTTGAAAGACATAATCCCCAGCAGCACTTAGCTAGACAACAATGAATTTCATTTTCTACATTGATGTCTTAAACTATTCTATATGTCTGAATTTTCTGGATGGTTGAAACATTTTTTACTTGTTTATTTATTTATTTGTTTATTTTTTTAAAGCATTTTATTATACCACTGTGAGATGTACAATTACAAAGATGCTCATATTTGGGTTTTGGTCATACAGTGTTCCAGCTCCCATCCCTCCACCAGTGCCCATCTCCCACCACCAACTACCCGGTTCCCTCCCCTCCCCCAGCCCACCTCCATGGCAGGTTCTTTATTTCTTTCCCTTTCTCTCTCTTTTCCTTTCTTCTCTTCCAGACTACGGATTACAGAACATACATTAAAGGGTTGTCATGAGTATCTTTTTGCCTGTATTTAATGCTCAGTTCTAAGTTGGTATTAGTACCCTCGACAATTGTTAGCACACTGTTCCATTTTCTGTCTTACCTAGTCTCTGACTCCCACACGTTTGTGATAATTTCCACCTTTGACAAGAGCTCCTGTTACAATACTATGCAGCTGTTAGGAAAAATGAAGTTATAAAATTTGCCTATAAATGGATGGACATGGAGAAGATTATGTTGAGTGAAATTAGCCAGAAGGAGAGAGACAGATACAAAATGACTGTGCCTATTTGCATGACATAAATATATATATGTACATATTATGATACCAATATCCAAGGTCAAGGTTGAAACATTTTAAATGCTGAGCATATTTTATATTGTAATCATGTCACTGTGTCACTGTCTTCCCATTGTTCATCGATTTGCTCGAGTGATACTAGTAACATCTCCATTAGTCCTGTCACAAGCAACTGTAACCCAAGGGCATCTACTTGCTCCAGGGACAGGAGGAGCCCTAAACCATTCTTCAGTTCATGGAACTGAGGTCCATAATTGTTACTAGTTTTTGGTATAACAAGTAAATAAAACATGGGTAGCTTGCCAGGCTTTACCGTGTAGGTGGTATAGTCTAAGTAGAAAGCTCTCAACTCAAGCATTTACTGATGAAACTTAAAGGGGGAAGATTAGGTTTTCTCTTGGATGGGACTCTGAGGGAACTATGGAGTCTGGATGTTGAGAATGACTGACTGCATGATGTGTGATTTGCTCTGGCTTCTTGCTAGGCTTACTGGTATCAGTTAAAACCTGTCTAGACCTGTATACTATGTATAAATGTGAAAGAACTTGGGAAGAACTTTATGCTAAAATCAGCATCCTCTAAAAATATCGCACGGGGACCTGTGGGTCTGACATGGGTGGGTCTCTCTCTTCCAGAGCAACTGGCATGGAGGCGGAGGAAAGGGCAGGGCCCAAAACTCCACTACGAGTCCCACCCACGCCAGACTCAGCTAATTTACAACCCCGGAAGAGATCCAGATCCATCCACTTCAGACCTACAGCTGTGCTGCTTGGTCGGCCCCATGTGGAAGCAACACATGGAGCTGATCTCCCGTAAGGGGCTTGGCCAGCCCCTGGCCGAGTCCAACATTTCTCCAAGGGTTTGCTCTCATGAGCGGGGGAGAGACCTTGCTGCCGGACTCGGATTGTAATCATCTACACAGATTATATTCCATTATATATTTTATGCTATTTCTAACAGATTATTAGAAATATATTCACAACCTAAGAATATTCATTTCAATTTTTTAAAAACATTAATTACTTTGCCTTTTGAGTCACACCCGGTGATGCTCAGAGGTTACTCCTGGCCCTGCACTCCGTGCTCAGGGGACAATATGGTATGCCAGGGATCAAACCCGGGTTGGCCATGTGCAAGGCAAATGGCCTACCTGCTATACTGTCACTTCAGCCCCTAGGTAGATTTCTAATAGAATAATGCTGCCTTGCCTCTTAAAGAAATGAGACTATATAAAGTCAACATATTCTTATACACACTGGGTCTGATTTTGACCATAATGGGATCCCTGGCATCCCATATGGTCCCCCAAAGTTTAACCTTTACTTGATGATAAAAGGACATTGTTAGAAATTTTAGGAGCATTAACACCATTCATGAGGGCTGTACTTCATGCCCTAATCACATTCAAAGGGCCATCTTCCTGTCATTATCTTAGGGTTCACGATTTCAGCATGGAAATTTTTTGTGTTTTTTTGGGTCATACCTGATAGTGCTAATGGCTACTCTTGTGCTTGGGGTAGGGAGGTAATTGAAAAGAAGTGTTGGGGCCAGAGAGATCACACAGTGGGTAAGGCACTTACCTTGCATGGAGCTCACTTGGGTTCAATATCTGGCACCACATATGGTTCCCAAGACCTGCAAGGGGTCATCCCTGAGCATCATCAGGTATGACACCGTTCACCCCCCCCCCCCAAATTTAGAGAGTAAGTGTTGGCTGCTTGAAACAATTGTGACACATAGTAAATATTCAAATTATTTAATCAATTTTAAATTAAATGAATCATTTAGGAGTAAAAACAGGCTACTGTAGATCTGTTGATGTGTCCTCCGTTTATTGATGGGGCTGACATCAGTGGCTGTCAGATAATTGCTGATTTGGTATGCTTCTGAGATTTCAGATACTGGAAGTAAACTCAGCATAGAGGTTTTCTACTTTCTGCCTGAGGTCCATAATAGTTACCAGTCTTTGGCATAAAAAGTAAATAAAACATGGTAGCTTGCCAGGCTTTACCGTGTAGGTAGTATAGTCTCAGTAGAAGGCTCTCAACCCGAGCATTTACTGATGAAACTTAAAGGGGGAAGATCAGGTTTTCTCTTGGATGGAGCTCTGAGGAACTTTGGAGTCTGGATGTTGAGAATGACTAACTGCATGATGTGTGGTTTGCTCTGGCTTCTTGCCAGGCTTACTGGTATCAGTTAAAACATGTCTATAACTGTTTGCTATGTATAAATGTGAAAGAAATTGGGAAGAACCTTATGCAAATTTCAGTATCTTATAAAATAATGCGCTGGCCACAAAGTGGCTGTGCACCAAGGGACATGTGGTTCTGGAGTGGGTGGGTAACTCTCTTCCGGGCAAGTGGCATGGAGGCAGAGGAAAGGGCAGGGCCCAAAACTCCACTCCAAGTCCTGCCAGGATGGTCTCTCCCCGCTCATGAGAGCAAACCCCTTGTAACAATGTTGGACTCGGCCAGGGGATGGCCGAGCCCTTACCGGGAGGTCAGCTCCATGGGTTGCTTCTACATAGGGCCGGCCGAGCAGCACAGCTGTGGGTCTGAAGTGGATGCGTCTGGATCTCTTCCAGGTTGCAAATTAGCTGAGTCTGTCTGCCACACATTGAATACCTAATTTTAAAAAGTATGGTTTTCCTTTCTTATCCTTACTGAAATTATCACTATCACTATCTTCCCGTTAATCATCTATTTGCTAGAGCAGGCACCAGTAATATCTCCATATGTCCCGTCTCATGCTAGTAGAACCCAAAGGCATCCGCCCACTCCAGGAACAAGAGCTGCTACTTGCTCCCCTGTGCCCAGCTGCTCATGAGGCGCCCGGGAGGCATGGCGGGTTCTAGCCCTGGCCTGCCATCCCAGCTGAGCCTCACAACAAGCCGGACCATCCTCCCCACTCCATGGGGCCCCGCCATTTTCCACATCCGGACTTCCTCTCGTCACAACTCCACCCAGCAGACCAGACTGAAATTATATGAGTGAATTTTTATAATAAATTTATATTGTACATTTTTAGGAATATTGACATCATGGTCATATTTTGGTGTAAACTGAACTAAAATAGATCCTTTTAGCAGCCTGTTTTAATACAGAAAGGGTTATGACTAAGTCTTCAGGTAAAACTGACAGAATTTTTTACTTCAACACATACTGGATAGATATCCCTGAGGAAAATTACACAGACTATCTGAATGTTAGTGATTTTTGTTCTAACACCATCGGTTCTTAAAGATTGCGGGATGCATCATGGAATCATCGTCCCTCTTTTGCTCTACAGTCATCCTCTGTTTTACTGCATATTGTGCGGACCCTGGGGTTTTATTTATGTTCAGTGGAGTGGAATTATAGCTGCCAAGAGGAAAATGTTAATTTTTCTTTTTTTTTTTCACTTATACATGTTAGCACAAAACTGTTAAGATTTTTGTTTTCCAACAAAAACACCAGAGGCAACATTTACTATCAGGATGAAACAAAAACACGGTCCACTTCCGCTGGAAGGTCACCTTATTGAACGATACATCATAAAATCAATGGTGGTACATCTAGGAAACCTGCCAATGGAGCTATCCTCCACTGGCGTGTAGATTTTGATCTGCCTCATGTGGGTGTCTCTTCCATTCTGGTGGTTGGCGAGAACGGCAATCTGTATCATGAATGTGCAGGTTGGCTTCTTATGGTTATCCGTTAGAGGAACATGAATCCAGCCACTTGGTTAGAGAGACAGAGATGGGGCAGAGCTGCTACTGGCTCTCACTGTGCCCAGCCACTCATGAGGTGCCCGGGAGGGATGGCAGGTTCTAGCCCTGGCCCGCCACCCCAGCAGAGCCTCACAACAAGCCAAATGACGCCCCACTCCATGAGGACCTCCATTTTCCACATCCGACTTCCTCCTTGTCAGAACTCCACCCAGCAGACCAGACCACACTATCACAGCCTGGCTCGCGGCCTCAAGCGGTTCATCAATAAATGCTGAATTTTGAGATGACTACAAGAGTATGCTACCTGCACGGCAGAGCCTGGCAAGCTACCCGTGTTGTATTTGATATGCCAAATACCAGTAACAATTATAGACCTCATTCCCATGACCTGATGGAATGGTTTGAGGCTCTTTATGTTCCTGGAGCAAGCAGGTGCCCTTGGGCTCTACTTGCATAAGACAGGTCATATGGAGATGTTACTGGTGCCCGCTCGAGCAAATCGAAGATGAACGGGAAGATAGTGATACAGTGATACATGTTAGACGAATAAATTTTCTTGCATCCCTAAAAAAAGATTACGGGGCCTAAAAAAAAACAGATTACGGATAAATGAGCTAAGAAAATATGGGTCAGCACTGGGTAGGGAATGATGGGAATGATAAGTGTTTCAGAACACGCACACAACTTGTATAAGCAGTACTGAGGAAATGAGTTCTTTTAAAAACCATATTATTTATTTTGGGAAATTTGGGGCAACTCCTAGCAGTACTTGGGAGTTTATCCTGTTGGTGCACCAAGACCATGTGGTACTAGGGAGGAAGCCAGACTGGCCACATGAAAGGCAAGTGTTTTAAACCCTGTACTGTCTCTAGCCTTTAGGTTTTGTTTTTTTAACCTTCTTGTGAAAGATTTTCATAACAGGCAGAAGTGATCAATAGACCCCTACTATGTCAATCTGGACATTGTATTCTACAGTATCAGAAGAACTCAGATTTGAACTGCATGCAAGGCAGAACTCAAAACTAGCATTGAACTCTATATGTCTGTAATATACCCAGAATGGAAGACAGGACATGGGTCATTGGAGCATACCAACTATTTGTGGGTGATAACATGTCATCATGAGCATTGAGAGAAGCAATGTTATGGCAGACACGAAGATAAAGGCACTAAATGTCTTTTTTTTGGATTTCAGAACAGCCTAAACTTAGGATGTAGAGATTGGGCCTTCTGATCTGTGATCCAGAATTTAGCCTTGATCTATGATCCTACAAGCAAGTGCCATTGAATGTTCAGAAACCTTTAGTAGGCTAGCTTGGGAATTTAGTCATAGCACTTATTATTTACAAATACTTATATTCCCAGCCTGACATTATTTAATTTCAAAAAATTTTCCCTTTGTTGGTCTTTTTCTAATGTCTTCAGCTGTGTAGTCAGGTTATTTATGTGGGCCTGCCCTTGTTTCCTGATGAATGCTTGCAGGGCTATAAACTTCCCTCTTAACACGGCTTTTGCCGTGTCCCGCAAGTTCTTATAGTTGGTGTCTTCATTTTCATTTGTTTCCAAAAATCTTTGGATTTCCTGTTTGATTTCTTCTATGACCCATTTGTTGTTCAGGAGTGAGCTTTTCAGTTTCCAGGTGTTTGGTTTGACTCCCTGTTTCTGTGTACGGTTAACTTCCATTTTCAGTGCATCATGGTCTGAAAAGATAGCTGACACAATTTCTATCTTTTTATTTTATTGAGGTATGCTTTGTGGCTCAGCATGTGGTCTATCTTGGAGAATGTTCCATGTGCACTAGAGAAAAATGTGTATTCAGCTGTTTTGGCATGAAAAGCCCTGTATATATCCACTAGCTCTCTTTCTTAAATTTCTTCCCTTCAGGGCCAATATTTCTTTGGTGAGGTTCAGTCTTGTTGATCTATCCATCGTTGATAGACCAGTGTTGAAGTCTCCAACTATTATTGTGCTACTGTTAATGTCTTCTTTGAGGTCTCTTAGCTGTTGTTTTATGTATTTTGCTGACCCCTCGTTGGGTGCATATATGTTTAGTAGTGTAATTTCTTCCTGGTGTACATACCCCTTAATTAATAAGAAATGGCCTTCGTTGTCCCTTCTAACCTTTTTCAGCCTGAAGTCTATATTATCTGATACTAATATGGCCACACCAGCCTTTTTGGAGGAGTTGTTTGCATGGAGAATGGTCTTCCAACCTTTGACTTTGAGTCTGTGTTTGTTCTGATTATTCAGATGCGTTTCTTGTAGACAGAAGAATGTTGGGTTCAATTTTTCAATCCATTTTGTCACTCTGTGTCTCTTAATTGGTACATTTAGCCATTGACATTGAGAGAGATTATTGTCATCGGATTTTGTGCCATCTTTCTGTTTGTGCTTGTTGTGCTTATGGGTTTGGTCGTATTACAGTAGACCCGCAGTCCTTCTTTTAAAGTTGGTTTTGAGTCCATGAAGTTCCTGAGTTGTTGCTTATCCATGAAGTTGTGTATCTTTCCTTCATATCTGAATGTGAGTCTGGCCAGGTAAAGAATTTTTGATGAAGCCTGCAGTTCATTGAGCCTTTTCACAATGTCCCACCATTGTTTTCGGGCTCAGAATTTCATCAGAGAAGTCTGCTGTAAATCTTAGAAATGTTCCTTTGTATGTGATTTCCTTCTTTGATCTTGCTGCTTTCAGTATTCTATCTCTATCTATAGTTTTTGTCATTTTAATTAAGATGTGTCTTGGAGTATTCTTGTTGGGGTTTCTTTTTAGCTGGTATCCTACGGGCCTCCTGGATCTTGAGGCAAGCATTCTTTAGTTCCGGGAACTTCTCAGCAATTATGGCTTTGACAGTTTCTTCTTCATCAGGGTTTTCTTCTTGCCCTTCTGGGACCCCAATGATCCGTATTTTGTTTCTTCTGGCTTCATCCCGATATCTCTTGTTGTCTGTTCGGTAATTGTGAGTCTTTGTTCTATCTTCTGGTGTTGTGTAAAGAATCTTTGGAACTCGTCTTCAACATCACTAATTCTTTCTTCAGTAGCTATTTTTCTGCTATGATGGCCTTCCACTGTGTTTTTCATTTCCTTTACCTCATTTTTAATATCTGTCATTTCCATTTGCATTTTCCTCACTTCTTCTCTCATGTCCTCTTGTATTTTATTGATTTTGCATTCCATTGCTTCTTTGAATTCCTTATGAATCCTTAACAGTTCTTTCCAAAATTTCTTATCAGAGAGGTTATACAACTCATTGGTATTGCTTGGCTCATCCTGGTCTAGTGACTTCACTCACAGAGCTTACTGGAATTTTGTGTTGCTTTACCATTATGACTATTGTAGGTTGCAAGATATGAGTTCTTGGGTGACTAGATAGTACAGTTAGTAGGTGTCTGGTCTGTTTGCAGAGTTTGGGTGGGTGGCAAGGATGTTGGAACCAAGGTTCACTGGTACCTCATGCAAGATAGGTAGTAAGAGGTTTTGAGTTTTGAGTCTTGGGATGTTCCCAGAAGCGCACGGCCCAAGGGGTCGCGGTGAAACCAAGGCAGTTTGCCTTGGTTCTCGTTGATGGAGTTTCCGCCCTTCCCTGGGGCAGCTTGGGGAAATATAGTTGAAGATAAACATTTTAAATTAGTATGACATTTCCAATGTTTTAGTTTCCCACTTGCTGTATTTTTTTAAGAAATTAAAGCTAGGCATATACATCTGAATTCAAATTGTTCATATCCTGATGTGTGTAAATTCCTTGTATATTTTAAAATCATAATTTTATTTATTTATGGTTTATATCACAGTCATTTCTGTTTCTATTTATAGTAGAGAAAATATAACTTTAGTATTTAATATTGATGTTTCTTTGAGATTTTTGGTCTTAAATATAACTTTAGATTAAAGCTCTGTATTAGGGACTGGAGAGATTATACAGTGGGTAGGGTCTTGCATGCAGTTTGATTCCTGGCGTACTATGTGGTTCCCAAGCACCTCGAGGAGTGATCCCCTAAGTGCAGAGCCAGGAATAAGCCCTGAGCACCGCTGTATATGAACCAATGAGAGAGACGGGGAGGGAAACAGGAACAGGGAGAAAGGGAGGGGAGGGAGGGAGAGAGAGAGAATGTGTTTCCCAGTGGGCAGTACCACCCCCATGAAGTGGAAGTGGTATTGAAATGATCTGGTTGGGAGGGGCAGTAGTAGTGCTGAACACAGTTTGGAGTGGGAGAAGGAGGGACTGTTTTAGAAAGAAGATAGATTTCCATGGAAGCTTTGAGTTTTTTTTCCTGAAAAGGGGTAGTAGTTTGGAAACCTCTTTTCTATTTGGTACACCTACCTAGGAATAATTCAGACTTACAAATAATTCAGATTTACTCATTTTTACAAAAGAATTGGCCTTGGGGTGTCTTTTGCCTTACCTACATTGCTTGCTCATAAGTTGTCTAAATTTTTTTCATGTCCACAGGAAAGGTAAAATCATACAATTAATATCCAAATACTTTTTCATATACTAATTGTAAATATTTTGCCACTTTAATAGGTAGGTGATAGATAAATAGGTAGGTAGATGCAGAGTACTATTTTTACTTTTTATTTATTGTTTTTACAGGATGAGGCAGACATCATAATACATTAACCCTGAACAGCCTGGTGAAAGATATGTACATTTCTAAACTCTGCATCAATTTGACTGAGGTCAGCAGTGATGACAGTATTTTCTCCACAGAAGTTGGGAATGGTACAAATCTAGTATTTTTTTCCGTGAAAACCAGTGACTTAATTTACTGTTATGGCCCAGGATTGGCTCACTGTCACCTTGCATTTATGAGACCTGGGTTTGGTCCCCCATCCATACACACACACAGACAGACAGACACACACACACACACACACACACACACACACACACACACACAATTTTACCTATTGTACTACTGTGTTTTCTTGATCACTTGATATCCTGTTATTCATCGATTTGCTCAAGTGGGCGCCAGTAACATTTCCATTTTCCATTCTATCAAATGAAAGACAGGGCCCCCTGGGATGAACCCAGAGCCATGGCAGAGTCTGGCAAACTACCCGTGGTGTATTCGATATGCCAAAAACAGTAACAATAATGAACCTTTTAATGAACTACTGTGTTAATATCCTAAAATAAGAACATTCTCCTATACAACTGCTATGTAGTTATAATACTCAGGAAATCTAATACCAACACCAAAGTAACATTCTTGTATTACTTTTGGTTTGGGACCATAAAATAGTGCTGAAGCTGGGGCCAGGGTGGAAGGCCCTGTGGCCTCCTGCATGCAGAGTATGTGCACCAAGCAGTTCTGCCGTCACTCGGGTCCATAATACTAAATTTAACATACAGCGTTCTCTACAGTTCCCTGAAATCTACTGAAATGGCTGATCCTGGTTTGCTCTCTAGCACCGTACATCCCCCAAACACTGACTGCTAGGGGTCAGTCCTAAATACAGAACCAGGAATGGCCCCTGAGAACTGCTGAGTATGGCTCAAAAACCAAAATAATAATATTAAATGAAAAATGAATTTTCAAATGAGATTGTTTCCATTGAAAAATAGTTACATATATTAAAACACTTTTACAAAGTACAAACTTTTTCACAATATAGTTGTTAGAGTCATCGTTCAATACCAATCCCACCACCGAAACCCTCATTTCTCTCCAACCTCCATCCCCATGCCTGCTCCCTTACTTGGCACTAACTATATTGATCATTACAGCTCATATAAGGGAATGGTATTGATAAAGTAATGACCTTTTTTTCCTGAGTTGTTATGTGAGAATCTGGCCGATTTCTGTTCTTGGATTCACTTACTAAGTTTCTAGAATGTAGTAGGTTCCTACTGTCAACCCCAGACCCACCACCATTGCACCTATGGCCAACATATATTTCAAATTTTTCTCAGCCTCTGTTTGAACTTGTCCTATTCATACGCTGAATAATCTATTCTATATTGCTTGTTGGAACTAATTCTCTAAATATGGTCAATGAATATATTCTTAGACAAAAATCCATGGAGATTATTAAACCTCCATTGTGCCATTTGAGCCTGCTGTATAGGAAATTATCGATATGTTCCCACAGACAACACATTTGTGCCCACACACTTGTGATTGTATATCCATACTTAATTCTGTGAAATGTGATAGAATACCTGGTACATCAGTATAGAAGGCTTTGAGATATCACCTGGCCACTTTGCGGCCGGGCACCACAGGGAGAGGCAGCAGGAGCTCTCCCGTGTCTGTGTCCGTGTGTCGTGGCCTACATTGCCAGCAGCAGTTCTGGAGGGCCCACCAGGCCTTGAGGAGGGGACCAAGGTGGGGAAGGGGCCCCAGCTCCACGGAAGCCTGGTGAGCTTAACCACCAGGATCCGCATACCTGGGCCTCCCTGTTGGGTGGGGCTCTGACGAGCTGTGGAGTCTGGACCTTGAAAATAGCTGTGATTGTGATGCGTGAGGTTTTTCTGACTTCTGAGCATCTATCGGGGCAGAAGGTGAGGACCAGAACCTGCTCCCTCTCCAGGATACCTCATGGTTTGCCGAGCACCAGGCGAGCCGGCAGGAGCTCTCCCATGCATCTGTGTCCCTGGATCAAAAAAAAAAGTTATATTTTGAATCCTGTTTGAATTGGGAAGAAATCTGTTTCTAATTTTAAAGTTTTGTGAGGATTTAGGGTTTTGAGTGTTAAGGTGAGCAATTGTGCTTCATTCCACAGTGGAGCAGTTAAAAGCATGATTTTAGAGGATATTTTCTAAAAAAAAAAAAATTGATATTTACCCCTTTTAATTTTATTATATACCAGCAGAGGGATATTACTGAGTATCTGGCATTTTGGGGGTTGGGGGGGTTACACCCTGCCATGCTCAGGGTTTACTTTTGGCTCTGCAATCACTCCTGGAAGTCTTGGAGACCATAAGGGGTGCTAGGGATGGAGCCTTGATAGGCTATGAGCAAGGCAAATGTCCTACCCATGGTGGTATCTCTTCAGCCCCGAGGAATTCTTTTGTTGGGGGAGGGGCAGCAGATGTGTTGTTTGGGGCCATACCAGGCAATGCTTGGGGGGCTCCTTCCAACTCTTTTGGTGAGGTTATGGGGAGTAGGGGATGCTGGGCCATACCCAGTATACTTGGAGCTATTTCTAGCTCTATGCTCAGGAGTGAGCCGGGGTGGTATTCAGAAGACCGTATGTGTTGCCAAGGATCAAACTGGGCCAGCCTGCACATAAGGCAAGTGCCTTGACCCTCATACCCATCTCTTTGGCCCCTGAAATTCTGTTTCTGTTTTTAGGTAAAAATTTGCCCTTCTTTTTACTTTTTGTCATTGTTGCTATGCCTGGGGTTACACACGAGGCTGTGGAGCTCAGCAGAGATTGCAGACTTTGGTTGAGTGCTTTCACACTTGGTTGTGGTGTGCCAAAGATCACATGATTCTTTGTGGTACTGGAGATCTCAGAGGATAGTGTCACAGGAATTGGTGTTGAATTCATGTTTGCAAGGTATTGGTTTCATGTCTGCAGAGGTCTCCAAGGTCTGATAATTTTATTTTTCTGGCTTTTTGCGTCACATCCGGCACTGCCCAGAGTTTACTCCTGGACTGCACTCAGGAAGTACCTGGCAGTGCTGAGGGGACCATATGGGATGCCGGGGATCAAACCCGTCATTTGCATGCCCTACCCACTGTACTATTGCTCCAGCCCCAGTCTGATGATTTTAAAATAAAACTTTGACTCTCAATTTCTTATTATTACTTAGTATTATAAAAATTATCTTTTACTTATCTCTATTTTGGGGGACTGGGGAGATCTACCCAACCATATTCAGGGCTTACTCTTGGCTCTGCGATCACTCTTGGCAGGGTTAACAGACCATAAGTCAAAGGAATGACTTTGCCATTCAGTTTTACTTTTTTTTTTTCTTTTTTGGGTCACACCCAGTGATGCTCAGGGGTTTCTCCTGGCTCTGCACTCAGGAATTACTCCTGGCGGTGCTCAGGGGACCATATGGGATGTCAGGGATCGAACCCAGGTCAGCCGTGGTGCAAGGCAAATGCCCTCCCCGCCGCTATCACTCCAGCCCCGCCATTTCTTTTTTTTTTTTTTTTTGGCTTTTTGGGTCACACCGGCAATGCTCAGAGGTTTCTCCTGGCTCTGCACTCAGGAATCACTCCTGGCAGTGCTTGGGGGGACCATATGGGATGCCGGGATCGAACCCAGGCGGCATGGGCCGGCCGCGTGCAAGGCAACAAACACCCTACCCGCTGGGCTATCGCTCCAGCCCCAACCCGCCATTCATTTTTTATGTGCGTATATGAGGGATAAGTATTCCTTTCTATGAATATTCTTGGGAATATTAATGTGACACAGTTCTGGAAATTACCATGGTTATCATTTTATGACACTTGTCAAAATAGTAAACTTCACTTTTAAAAGTCAGTTAGAGAAAATAAAGGGTAAGAACAGGAGGAAGTTTAGATTTCTTCTCATTTCCAGCAATTGCTAATAGAAGCTTTAATCAGCTCAGCAAGTTCAGAAGCACCAGAACCATCTAGCCCCTTGTGAGCTATGAGAGTAAAAGAGATCCCCACTGAACTGATACTCTCTTCTTGCTGGGCTATGAGGAGAGTGGAAACATACCCTTTCCTCTGCCAAACCAAATAAACACTTTCACACCAAAACTCCAAGGGAAAAGACTTGGCCATAGTTTTAGTGTATTGTAATAAGGAACACAAAGTAGAACATGTTAAGATTCTTTCACTTACAATTCCTTAATTGTTTCTCTAGGCTTACATGTTCTTAAATTCATATACTCAATATTCCAGAGACAGACATGGGGCAGAGTTGCTACTGGCTCTCACTGTGCCCAGCTACTCATGAGGCCCCACTGGAGGGATGGCAGGTTCTAGCCCTGGCCCGCCACCCCAGCCTCACAACAAGCCAAACAACCCCCCCCCACTCCATGAGGACCTCCATTTTCCACATTCGGACTTCCTCCTCGTCAGAACTCCACCCTGCAGACCAGCCTATCACAGCCTGGCTCACGCGGCCTCAAGCGGCCGCGCGGTTCATCAATAAATGCTGGATTTTGAGATGACTACAAGAGTATGCTACCTGCACGGCAGAGCCTGGCAAGCTACCTGTGTCGTATTTGATATGCCAGATACCACTAACAATTATAGACCTCATTCCCATGACCTGATGGAATGGTTTTGAGGCTCTTTATGTCCCTGGAGCAAGCAGGTGCCCTTGGGCTCTACTTGCATGAGACAGGTCATATGAAGATGTTACTGGTCCCGCTCGAACAAATCGATGATGAACGGGAAGACAGTGATACAGTGATACTCAATATTCCTTAATTGGAATAACGAACATACATATGCCTTTGAGTATATGTATTCAAATATTAATAAGTATTATGTTGACTGAATACTGGTGCTGGAAGCATATTTCTATTGTCCACCATATAATGGTCCTGGTTGTGCTTTTATCTTGTAGCTTATATTGCATAGTTCAAAGGTCTGTCAAGTAATTTTGAATGGCTAACAAAGAAAAGCAGAGCCTCCGATTACACAGTGGTACAGATTCAGTTTCATTACAACGAATTCAGGACATGAAGATACTGTTGTTGTTCTGAAATTACTCTCAAAATCATTCTGTTCCTTGAAATTGGAGTTGGAAAGATCCATAAAGTGAGTCTTTCCATTTTTATAGTAAGGAAATATAAAACCCAGAAAAAAGTAGCCTATCAAACTATAAAAGTAAACTTATATTTCTTGCTAGCCAGCTGAATAATTTCTTTACTATACCAACCTCTAGCAAAAGCACAATTGCCTCTTCATTCTTACACCAGAAATAAAAAAAAATTTTCATGCAGCCTCCTCAAGGAACTTGAAAGGAACTAAAACTAGATTGTTCCATTTTAACATTGTTCTCAATATATAATAGTCATACTTAAAAAAAAGTCAAATTGAAAAATAAACATATCAGGAGCAGAGAGATACAGTGTGGTGAGTAGGACACTAACCTGGCACGTGAATGACTTTGGTTAATCCATGGCACCCCATATGGGATCCCAACCCACACCTGATATGATCCCTGATCAGAGAACCAGGAGTAAGCTCTGAGCTTACAGGTATGGCCCAACATCACTTCCCCTCCTGCCCCCCCCAAAATGTAAAGCAAAACATTTCATCCTTGAAACTAGAATGCTAATAAAGGTAGAAGAGTACAAATTAGAGATATAATCTAACATTTTAAAATCAAGAAATAACAGTATAAGCGTATTTCAAAATAAAGAGCTATCCTTTAGTTTCTTCATGTGCAAAACAGGACTAGAACTTAAAAGTGTTTTGTGATGATTAAATTAATCCATGTACTATTTCATTCTTAATAAATTTTTCTTAATAAAAGTACTATTCAATAAATGTTGTGTGCTAAGGTTAATATATTGATATTTCCTCCCGCAGCTAAATTCACATTCTAAATGCCATGAAGGAAACGTACAGAATCTCCGGTGGTAACTGAGAGTGATGTGAATTCCCCTTTGGCTCTGACTAGGAAAAAGTCCTCTGAGAATTTTAGTGTGAGAGAGACAAGATGGAGCCAAGGAAATAGTAAATACAAAGTTCTTGAATTGAGAAATAAGAGAAAGAGCCTGGCATACTCTAGGAACTATGGTTCATAGCAGGATATGCCATATGTGTGCGTCTTTCTATTGTTCCTGTTCCACTACTTAGAATATTTGTTTTTCTAGGGTTGTGGCAACATCTCACTTTTCCCTGCTGTGCCCTTCATACCAGTCACCATATTCACGGGGCTGGATGTTATTAGATGCTTGGAAAAAAATGTAAATGCTTTCACTTTTTGTTTATTTGGGGGCGGGGAACCATACCTGGCAGTGCTTAGAGGTTACTTCTGATGGGATACTGGGGATTGAACCCATGTTGGCCGTGTGCAAAGCCAGCTCCCTACCTGCCGTACTGTGTCTCTGACCCATTAAGTGCATAGTTCATGCCTAATCACTTCTAGTGCCCCGTGGGTAACAACACTTTCTTTGTCCTCAGTCTAGGATGCAGTAAATGGTAGTTTCTTTAAGGTGATTTGAAAAAAAATGAACACACAGTTGTCAGGTATTTCAAATGCCATACAAGATGTATTTAGGCTTACATAAATAAATTTCATGGAATAAATCCACATTTCAAATGAAAAACATAAGTTTCGAGCTTGTATGTTGCTTCTGTTTTCTTTACGGGGGTGGGGAAGGAGACTCCCATCAGTGCTTACAGGCCATTCTCTACTATGCTTGGCCTGGTAGTGTGGACCTGAGTTCAGTGCTCTGGCTCCATGATGTTGTACTCAGTCCTTTAGTGCTGGGAACCATCAAGTCTATAACCAGAAGTACTGAGCCATGTGGTGGCAGGGATTGAAGCTCTGTCCTTGAGCATTTGGCTAGTTCCTGTATGTTTTGTACTTTTACAGTCACATGAAGCTCACACTTTCTTAGGAGATCAGATTAAACACTACCTTGGATGGTTCTGGTTTATGTCTGTTGTTTTTACCTAATTCTACTTCACATTTGTCTCCTTTTGTCTAAATTTGTCCTGTTTGGACAGCAATTTTAAGGTCACCCTCTTTACTAATTACCCTCTTTACTAATGCTTTCCTACATTCAAACATGGTCTTTCATTGGTTTGTATTTTATTCTGCATTTAGGTTAAAAATAGCTTGAGGAAGACAATTTGCCCCGCCATGTTTCACTGAATATTATAGCTAACATTTTATAATTTTTGAGGACTCATTAAATCAAGGAACTGACAATATGAAATGCTTCACTTAAATTGAGCAAATCACTTGAACTTTGTTTCAAAAATGCTTGATTTCTAAAATATTTCTACTAAAATGTGCACATTTTGACAAAATACTTTTTTTTGTTCAAAGTAATCTGAATTCTTATTAAACAGTGCCTTCTGTAATAAATATTAAGTTTGTGGTTACAATGTGTCTTTAAGGTGATATCAAGGGCTGGTGTGATAGTACAGTGGGAAGAGCATTTGCCTTGCATGCAGCCAACCTGTGTTTGAGCCCGGCATCCCATATAGAACCCTGGGCACTGCCAGGAGTAATTCCCAGTGCAGAACCAAGAGTAAACCCTGAGCATCTCTGGGTGTGACCTTAAAAGCAAATAAATAAACAAGGTGACATCATTTTTAGTGTACTCTTAAATATAGTAAAACTTTAGACATTTGGACACATCCATCTCTCTCCATATGAAAAGTTTATATTGACCACCTACTCTGTGCTTGGCACATAAGTACTGGAAATGCAGTAATGAGAGAAAGCTGATGTGACTAACCTCTGATCTCTGGAACTTGGAGTCAAATGTTTTTCCTGACTTTTTCCCTGAGTCATCAGACCAATCTGGAGATGTTACCTTGGGAAGGGGCATGGGCAAGGGGTAGAGGGCAGTATTTCCCAAAATGGCCATTACCTGCAGGACCAGTGCTGGGAGAGTCAGGACAGAAGTTTGAGAAACCTTGGGGCAGCCATTCTGTTTGCTTAAAGAAGGTAGATTTCCAGGGCAAGGCTCCAGTGATTCTTCTTTTTCCAAAGGAGCCACAAACCTTTAGTGTAGGTTTCTCCCCAAAGAAAACAGACGGTCTGCACAGACTTACAGAACTCTGTGTTCCCTACTTTTTAGTTCATTTTAGTCCCAAATATTGTTGGTCTATTTATACAGTACGCAAGATCATGAGGGGGCGAGGAGAGAGAGAGAGAGAGAGAGAGAGAGAGAGAGAGAGAGAGTGTGTGTGTGTGTGTGTGTGTGTGTGTGTTTTTTTTGAATGTTGTGCTTTTTTTTTTTTTTTTGGGTCATACCCTGCAATGCTCAGCGGTTACTCCTGGCTCTGCACTCAGGAATTACTCCTGGCAGTGCTCGGGGACATATGGGATGCTGGGGATCGAACCTGGGTCAGACACATGCCAGGTAAGCTCCCTACCCGCTGGACTATCATTCCGGCCCATGTTTTTTGAGAAAGAAATGGTAAGTGCATAGTCTGGAAGGGAAGGAAAAGAGAAAGAGAGAGAAAGGGGAAAGAAATAAAGAACCTGCCATGGAGGTGGGCTGGGGAAGGGGAGGGAACCGGGACGTTGGTGGTGGGAGATGGGCACTGGTGGAGGGACGGGTGCTGGAACACTGTATGACCAAAACCCAAATATGAACTTTTTAATTGTATAACTTTTTATTTGTATATCTCACCGTGGTATAATAAATTACTTTAAAAAAAAAGAAATGGTAAGTGCAGATTTCAGTTGAGGGGTTCATTTAATAAGACTTCATTGATATCCCCCCTCTAGATGATGAAGCTAAAACCTTTTGACCCTAAAAGGTTAAAAACTATTGATATATTCACACAAGTTACTATCCATGCATTATTAGACTAAATAATTGTGCATTAAAATCGTATTGAAAATAGAGAGCTTTGATACAGGTTGAGTATAGTGTTTGTATTGATTAAAAGAAAACTGCATAATCAGAATGAATAAAAATCAGAATTTGTGCATTCTGAATCCTGTGGGATCTCTAAACGTCTGTTTCTCTAGAAGTACTGAATCACGGATAATAAAGAAAGGATTACATAACTGAGCTGTGGCAGTCTCTTAGGTGTGTGAATTTTAGCCGTAAATCTCTGGAAACTGCTTCCTCAAACTCTGTTTAGTTAAGTGAAACATACTATCAGTCTTGACTATGCCCCTCTAAAGTATTGGTTGAATCTGAGATGGTAGAACCAAATGCCTATTCCTGGGCAGTGTGTAGATGGTGGTCATTGGGAGAACGTCACATTGAGCAATGGCTTAAAATGTTCTGAGTGTTCACAGTTAGACACTTGACATTGCTGCCCTATAACAGCACTCCCTCTCCCCAAATAAGTCATTGCTCAGTCTTGTTCATGCAATAGTAGCTGATCCTTTTTGATCCCATTTCACTTAAAAAGGTATAGTCCAACTGTTTTCATGAATTAAATTGATTTCTTAGTATATTTAATCCTAGAGATTGTTTTAGCATTTAAAAGATCTAGAAAAAAAGCCCTGAATTCAAGTTATAGTGTGTTCCTACTCTGTGTAAGCTTGCTCAAATCTGAGCTTTAGTTTTTCATTAACTAATGAAGAACTAGTTTTAACTAAAACTAAAATGATGATATTTAACTTTTATATATTATATAAAAGTTTTTATATAATATATAATATATATAATATATAATACATATAAATATAATATTGTATATATTTATATATTTTTATTTATTTATTTATAAATTGTTTATATTTATTTATATTTATGTATAATTATATATAATTATATATAATATAATTATATAATATAATAATATATTATATAATATATATTTTATATATAATATATATAAACTTTTATATATTTTATAAATTATGACATAATTGGTTACCTGGCACTAACACATAAACCATTGGGTATTTTGATCCTCTCTATCTGTAATTTGTTACCTTGAGAGGATATCATTTATTATAACAGTTAATCTTAATCAGAGCAGTATCATTCAGTTTAAGATACTTTAGAGTTTGATGTGTTACATATATCCAAAACAACTTGACTATATCATGACTAGCGTGGCCATATATCCAAAAATTCAACAACAGACTCAACAATATTGAAAACATGAGATTAAAGCTTCAACCACTGAAACTTTGTAACATGCCTGTCAAGTTGACAGGTGGGGATGGGGCAGGGGTTGGAGTGGAAATGTAATGTGGGACACTGGTGGGGAGATTGGTGTTGAAATATTACATGCTTGGGGCCGGAACGATAGCACAGTGGGTAGAGTAAATCCTGAATGCAGAGTAAGGAGTAATCCCTGAGCATTGCTGGTTGTGACTCAAAAAAGCAAATATATATATAAAATATAAATATATAAAATATGCTTGAAGCGCAACTATCAATAACTTTAAGTCACAGTTCTATCATTAAATCAAATTTCATTAAAAATTAAGAATTCAGTCATGATTTGGAGAAAGAACTATATGAAATAGTCTTAATTTAGCATCATCATTTTAAAAATTTATTAAAGCTTAGTAATTATTATTTTTGTAAAAATTATATGAGATTTACTTAATTCTATATAATTTTTAGTTAGATTTCTGCTAATACTCTCCAAGGCTTAAATGCAGAATCTTGAATAACTGTTGACTTATTTAGTAGAAGTAATGAATTCTTCCTGAAATAGATTATAAAAGAAGAAAAACTAAAAACACAAGACTTAAAATGAAACCGGGGTTAGATGATTTAGTCAGGCTAAATGACATAATCTCAATGATTCAATTTATCCATTCAAAAATGTATTTTTTTTTTAGTTTACAAAATTGTAATGGTCAAAAGGGCAAATAAATGTTAGGTAACTTTATGAAAATACTTTTAATTGCTGGGAAGAGAGCTTAGGGGGTTGAGGTGAATGCTTTCAGTGTATGACTGTGAATTCTGTCTCCAGTACCACATCGTCCTCAGCACCACTGGCCCTAGCCACATACATTGCTGGGCTCTAATATTGAGTCATCTGACCTGGAATGACCCCAGACACCTGCTTGGGAGCCCTGCACTTCTCCAGAGTTGGTGAAATTTTTGCAGGGGGATAGGGGTCGGGCTGTACCCAATTGTACCCAGCTGTACTCTGGGTTCACTCCTGGCTATGCGTGTGGAACCCTCTGTGCTCTGGGGATTGAACCGAGTCAGCTGTGCACAAGACAGGCGCTTACACCCCTGTGCTATTTCTCAAGCCCCAACTATTAGTGACATTTGTGGGGAGGGTTGGGGCCACATATTTGGCAGTGCTCAGAGGTCCCTTATAGCATGTTTGAGGTGAGAGGACTGTGTGTTGTCAGGGCTGTGGCTTATGATACATGTGTGCCCTCTGACTTGACTTCCTTCACTGTTCCCCTCTTCAGTTCTATTTTTGTTGTAGACAAAGGTAACATTTGCTCTTTTCCTTTATTTTTTGTTTCTCTCTTCTTTGTGCCACATCTGAGGTAGTTGGTGTGAAGGGTGGGGCAGGGGGTAGGAGTTGGTGATGAGGAATCATATGTGGTGCCAAGATTTGAACTAGAGTCAACTGTGTTCTAGTCAAGCACTCTAACCCTTGTACAGTCTTTCCAGCCCCTATGTTTCTTCTTTTCTGAGAGCTGAATGGTGATTCTATTGTGTATATACCACAACTTCTTTTCTGCTCATCTGTTTTTGGACACACAGGTTGTTTGCAGATCTTAACTATTTGTAAAGAGGGCTGCAGTGATGTAGGTGTGATTGCATTGTTTTAAAAGTGTTTTTGTGTTCTTGGGCACTTACCTAGGATTGAAATTTTAGTTCTATTTCATAGTTCTACTTTTAATTTTTGGAAAAACTCTATTTGTTCTCTATAAAGAATGAGTCATAACATTCTTTTTTTTCTTTATTTTTATTATAATACCATGTGATATACAATTAAAAAAATGTTCATGATTGGGTTTCAGTCATACATTTTTCCAGCACCCGTCCCTCCACCAGTGCCCTATTCCTACCACCAAAGTCCCCAAATTCTCTCACCCCTCCCCTAACCTGCCTCCATAGCAGGCACTATTCCTCTTCTTATCACCTCTCTCTCTCTCTCTCTCTCTCTCTCTCACTCACACACACACACACACACACACACATTGTGGCTTTCCCTACAGACATTTAGGGATTGTCATGTAAATTCCTGTGTGTACATTCAGTGTTTGGTTCTAGTGTGGCATTAACATTTCCCACAATTAGTAAAGCACTAGTATATATATATATACCACTAATGAATGCATTAGTGGTATATATACCACTAATGAATACATTCTTAGATAATACTGATTTCAGGATAAGGTCCTTCCCAGGATCTTTCACATTTATACACTGTATACAGTTCTAAACAGGTTCTAACTGATGCCCGTAATCCCAGTGAACCTAGAGGGAAGCCAGAGCAACCCACACATCATGCAGTCAGTCATTCTCAACATACAGACTCCATATTTCCTCAGAGCTCCATCCAAGCGAAAACTTGATCTTTCACCTATAAGATTCATCAGTAAATGCTCAAGATGAGAGCTTTCTACTGATAGTATACCACCTACATGGTAGAGCCTGGCAAGCTACCCATGTTTATTTGTTATGCCAAAAACTAGTAACAATTATGGACCTCAATTCCATGACCTGAAGAATGGTTTGAGGCTCTTCCTGTCCCTAGAGCAAGCAGATGCCCTTGAGTTACACTTGATTGCAACAGGTCATATGGAGATGTTACTGGCGCCTGCTCAAACAAATCATGAACAACGGGAAGACAGTGATACAGTGATAATGAATGCAATTATTCTGTATCTGTCCTTTACCTTCTAATTTCACTCAGCATGATAATCTCCATGTCCATCCATTTGCATGTAAATTTCGTGACTTTGTCTTTTTTGACAGCTACATAGTATTCGATTGTGTAGATGAACCAAAGTTTCTTTAGTCAGTCTTCTGTTCTCAGGCATTCAGGTTGTTTCCAGATTCTGGCTATTGTGAATAGTGCTGCGATGAACATCAAAGTTCAGATAGTGTTTCTTCTGTGTGTTTTTGGGTCTCCAGGGTATATTCCTAGGAGTGGTATTGCTGGGTCAAATGGAAGTTCAATATCTAGTTTTTGGAGGAATGTCCATATTGTTTACCAGAAGGGCTGTAACAGTCAGCACTCCCACCAACAGTGGATGAGAGTCCCTTTCTCCCCGCATCCACACCAGCACTTGTTCTTGCTCTTTTGGATGTGACCACTCTCTGTGGCGTGAAATGATACCTCATTGATGTTTGGATTTGCATCTCCCTGATGATTAAAGATGAAGAACACTTTTTCATATGCCTTTTGGTCATTCGAATTTCTCCTTTTTGGGAAGTTTCTGTTCATTTCCCATCTTTTGATGGGGTTGGCTGATTTCTTCTTGTAAAGTTCTACCAGTACTTGCTATATCCTGGATATTAACCCCTTATCAGATGGATATTGAGTGAGTATTCTTTCTCAGTCTGTGGGTTGTCTCTGTATCTTGGTTCTTTTTTTGAGGTATATTCTTTTTTTCAATTAATATTTTATTATACCACCGTGAGATATCAGGCACTGCTTGTTCGCCTTTCTTACTGCTGCCGTATTAAGGGCTCTTTCAGGGTCAGGAAAATAAACATTTTTGTTACTGATTTTGGCATATCGAACACACATCGGACAGCTTGCCAGGCTCTGCCATGCAGGCGCTGTACTCTCATTACCTTGTGGGGCTCTTTCAGAGGGGTGGGTAGAATATTCATGGTAATTTGGAGGTAAATCGCCTGATAAAATTTCATGGCCATCCTAGGTTGCCAAAACGAAGAAGGACTAAAATGACTGTCTGTACTTTCAATGCACATACACTGGCATCGGAAGCATATATTGAGGATCTGATGGTGCAAGCGCAAAAGATCAAGTATGACAGACATCATTGGTCTGACTGAGATGAGGAGGTGTCATTCGCATCACGCTGTATTTGACACCAAAGAAGAATTGTTCCTTGGAACATGAGTCGAAAGAGGCATTGGTGGCATTGGTGTGCTTGTCAACACGAACATGGCCATCAACATTGATTCATCTGAATGCCTAACAAACCGGATAGGATGATTACACTTGAAGAGATGTGGCCCACTGCAGCAATTTCTATCTTCATTGTCTACGCACCAACATCCACATACAAAGAAGATGAAATTGAGAAATTCTACATGGAACTGGAGGAGTTCTATGAAAAGATCACACCTTCTACAAGATTATAGTCGGTGATTTTAATGCCAAGATAGGACCGAGAAGGTCGGCTGAAGATCTCCACATCGGGACCCATTGCCTAGAATGAACGAACAGGGTGAGAGACTGAGTTCATCATGTCCACCAAGACCATTCATGGGAACTCACAGTTCCAGAAGGCTGAAGCGAAACGTTGGACATGGGAATCTCCTGGTGGACTGTTCCACAATGAAATTGACCACATCATCTTCAAGCGATGGTTTTGTCTGACCGATGTTGCTGTCGCCCCCAAATTCCAAACAGGATCGGACCACCGTCTCCTTCATGCAAAATTCTACTTCCCGCAACGGGGAGAAAAGACTGCAAAGTTTAAGAAGAGAACTCCCAGAACGACCACCAACTGGGAACTCTTTGACACCATTGCAGCAACATGGGAAGATACCATCATTGACGACATCGATGAAGAATACAACTGATTGGTTCAGCACCTCCATGATTGTGCGAAGGATGCCGAGAGAGAGATACAAAAGGATGCCTGTCTTCAGAAACTCTCGCCCCATTTGCCAACGTGGCAAGGCGTGAGCCTCAGGAGACCAAATGCTAACGTCCAAGCTTGCTAAGCGATGCAGTGAAGCAATAAAAGAAGACCTCAAAGACAGGAGAGTAGAAATACTGGAAGATGCAGCAGAAGCCTGGAAAAGCATTCTCACCACCTGCCTGTCCTTCGCCAACTATGAGACCAAGATGACTGCCCTCCGACGCCCTGATGGATCTATCACATCTTCCAGAAAGGCAATGGAGAAGATTATCCATGACTTCTACTCAGATATCTTTGATAGCCACATCCACCTGCCCACATACCAAATTCCACAGGATGGATATGTTATTCCCAATGTTCTCCCTTCTGAAATCCGACATGCCATTTCGTCGGTAAAGAAGGGAACAGCACCAGGCCCAGACATAGTCAGACCAGAACACCTGAAGAATCTGCCATCGGTACTCAGCAATACACTAGCTCGGCTCTTCACACGCTACCTGTCCAAGTGCAAGGTGCCCTCCCAGTGGAAAACCAGTAGGACATTTCTACTGTTCAAGAAGGGAGACATACACTACATCGGCAACTATCACCCCATATGCCTGTTGTCCGTCATCTACAAGCTGTTTACACAAGTCATCCTAAACAGGATTGGCAGAACACTAGATGAAGGACAGCCATGAGAGCAAGCTGGCTTCCAGAAAGGATTCAGCACAATCACCATATCCACACAGTAACCAAGCTCATTGAGGTTTGTAGGGAGTACAAGATGCCGCTCTGTCTCACGTTCATTGAGTTAAAGAAAGCCTTTGATTCTGTGGAGACTGAAGCAGACATCAAAGCCCTAGCCAAACAGGGTGTTCAAACCCAATACATCAAGATCCTTCGTGAGCTGTATGACGGATTCACCACCAGGATCTCACCATTCTACAAGGAAGTGATCATTGATGTCAAAAGAGGGGTTCGACAGGGTGATACCATTTCACCAAAACTCTTCAGCGCCACCCTTGAGAATATCATGTGACAATTAGAATGGGAGGTATGAGAGTGAAGATAGATGGTCGGCAACTACACCACCTCCGCTTCGCTGATGACATCATTCTAATAACAACAAACATTAGCCAAGCAGCACAAATGCTGGCTGACTTTGACCGAGAATGTGGAAAGATAGGTCTACAGCTGAATCTAAGGAACACTAGGTTTATGAAAAATGAACTAGTTCCAGAGGCCCCATTCACTCTCAATGGAACAAACATCTCTGAATGCAGCAGTTATGTGTACCTAGGTCGAGAAATCAATATGATGAACGACCTAAAACCTGAGCTGCGCAGGAGGAAGAGAGCGGCATGGAATGCCTTCAAAGGCATGGAAGAAATAGTTAAAAAGGACAAAGAACCTCCAGCTCCGGGCACATCTCTTCGACTCCACCATTCTCCCTGCATTAACATACGCCTCAGAGACCTGGGCCTTACGAAAGCAGGATGAGATTGCTATTCGGGTCTCCCAAAGAGCTATGCTTGGAATATCACGCCTCACTCAAGTGAGAGAAGGAATCTGGAGTTCCGACCTCCGTCGTTATTCCAGAATCAGGGATGCTGTTTCATTTGCCAAGACATCGAAAATCAGATGGGCTGGACATGTAATGCGATTTGGAGATGACCGCTGGACTAGAGCTGTTACTGACTGGATCCCACGGGATGTCAAAAGATCACATGGCCGCCCACCTACAAGATGGTCAGACTTCCTTGTCAAGACCCTGAAGGAACGGTTTGAGGCTCTTCATATTCCTGAATCAACCAGATGCCATTGGGCTACATTGGCATGTGATAGGGTCCAGTGGAAATGTTACTGGCGCCCGCTCAAGCAAATCGATGAATAACGGATTCAAGTGATCAAGTGATCACCACCGTGAGATATACAATTACAAAGTTGTTCATGTTTGGGGGTTTCGGTCACAGTGTTCCAGCACCCCTCCCTCCACCAGTGCCCATTTCCCACCACCAATGTCCCTGATTCCCTCCCCCTCCCATAGCCTGCCTCTATGGCAGGTTCTTTATCTCTTTTCTTTCTCCCTCCCTCTCTCTCTCTCTCTCTCTCTCTCTCTCTCTCTCTCTCTCTCTCTCTCTGTTCCTTCTCTTACATATTGTGGATTGCAATACATACACTGAGAGGCCATCATGTGCATTTTTTGCCTGTATTTAATGCTCAGTTTTAGGTTGGTATTAGTCCTTTCAACAGTTATTCGCACATGTTCCCTTTTGAGGTATATTCTTTACTGTCAATGAGAGATATTTTCTGTTTCACACACACAAGCACTTGTGCCTGGCATTTTGGATATAGGCCATTCTCATATGTGTAAAGTTATATATCATTGTTATTTTCATTTACATTTCTGAGCTAATGAACTTTTTTTGGGGGAGGAGAGAGTTCTTGCAGGCTGTTTGTATGTCTTCTTTGGTAAAGTTCAGCTTTTCTGTCTGTGTGTCCATGAGGTTGTTTGCTTTTTAGTTCTTAAAATTTGTGAGTTCTTTTATGTATTAGAGAGCATGTCTTAAAGAAGCATGGTTATGGGTTAAGGAAACTGATTTGCATTTGGCACTCATGTTATGAAGGTAATATTAATTTATAAATTATAAGGTATTAAAAGTTAATTCTTTACCTAGTCTTGATACTTAATAAATATGACTAGTGTGTATACAAGATATTATTAGACAAAGTGTTTGTCCGGTAGCTTAGATTATAAATAAACCTTGTTCTATCTCATTTTAAACAATGTAGTATGAATGATGCCAAAAGAAAAAAAAACAACTAGAACATTTTCTTCTCTCCAAGATCTTAGATTTTGTAAACATGGCTCTGCTCCTGGAACTAATCTAGGTCATCATAACCCAAATCATTTGAAAGATGAGAACTGCAATTAAGTCTCTGAGAGACATTTTAATCTTAATTTTAAGATAAGCTTTAGCTCTTAAAAACTCAGTCTTTCTACCATGCCCTAATGAATACAAATCAGCAATTATGACCGCCAGGAATCTGTGGGAGTGAAAATTAGTGTAACTTACTATGGCGCAGTTTATTCCAGTACTAACATAACATTTTTTGAGTAAAATTATGACTAATGATGGGGCCGGAGCAAAAACACAGTGAGTAGGGCGTTTGCCTTGCACATGGCTGACCCGGGTTTGATTCCCCGGTATCCCATATGGTCCCCCAAGCACTGCCTGAAGTAATTCCTGAGCCAAGAGCCAGGAGTAATCCCTGAGCATCACCGGGTGTGACCGAAAAAAAAAAAAAAAAAAAAAAACTATGACTAATGACAAAATCATAAGTTTCCTTAATTTTCAAAATTGTTAAGTATTTTAGCTATTCTGTTTTTCCTGCAAATGAATAGTTGAACTACTAAATGTGTTGCTAAATGTGATTTTAGTGAAGAAATTTTATAAAATATCTGTAACGAAAAGATACTTGGTGGTCAGGATTTACATTTTATACCAATTGCGGTTAATACTGGTTACTACTAGTGGTGTATGCTATTTACTTGTTGAAATGTGTTTGTGCATGCCTTTGTGCATGTGTGCATTTGTCTTTTATTAGCATCATGTAGACCTGATGTTTGCAAATGATAAGATAAAATTTAAATTGCTTGAGAGCTAAGTAATGGGTTAAGTGGTTTACAACCCTTAGAATAATTATTTCTGTTTTGAACATTAAGAAATGACTCCGTTAGATTAAATATTTTTAGCACAGCTTCTTAAGTAAAAAAGAATGTAAACTGCTAGACTATCTACTTTTGAAGTATACATCTTGCAATTTCAAAGGATCTTTATAGTAAAATAAAAGTGAGATTTTGTTCTGCTTCTGCTTAGAAAACTACTAGAGATGATATCTGATTTTTATAGCATGTTATTGTTTCTAGACTAATTTTATATAGTCCTGTTGTTCTCACAATGTATTAATATTGCAGGGAAAAAAAAGAAAATAGTGATTCTTGACTTAGCAATTTCAGAAAAGTGCTAAAGATCACAAAGCTGATTTTTTTTTTTTTTTTTTTTTGCTTTTGGGTCACACCCAGCAATGCTCAGGGGTTTCTCCTGGCTCTGCACTCAGGAATTACTCTGGCGGTGCTCGGAGGACCATATGGGATGCCGGGATCGAACCCAGGCTGGCATGGACCGGCTGCGTGCAAGGCAAATGCCCTGCCCGCTAGGCTATCACTCCGGCCCCCACAAAGCTGATTTAAAGGCAGGCTTTAACTCGAGTCCAGATCCATGACTTTTGGTTCCTTGTTCTTTTTACTTCCTGTTTTCTCTGGATTAGGTGTGTGAGCTATAATCATGAAGTTGTAAAGTGTAGTGATAGCACAGCAGCTACAGTGTGGCTCCTTGTTGAGGAGTCAAATTCTGTTTTCCTTTGATATAAGCATACCTACTTCTAGAGTCAGGAAGTCCTAAGTTTGAACCTGGTTTTATATATATATATGTTATTTTGTATAATAGTTATTACCTGCGAAGAATTCTTTTTAATTTTATTTATTTATTGATTGATTTTGCTTTTTGGGTCACACCTGGCGATGCTCAGGGGTTACTCCTGGCTCTGCACTCAGGAATTACTCCTGGCGGTGCTCCTGGGACCATTTGGGATGCCGGGGATCGAACCCGGGCCGGCACAGGCCGCGTGCAAGGCAAACGCACTACCTGCTGGACTATGGCTCCGGCCCCAGGATTCTTTTTTTTTTTATTTATTTATTTATTTATTTATTTATTTATTTATTTATTTATTTATTTATTTATTTTGCCCTCTGGGTCACACCTGGCAATGCTCAGGGGTTATTCTTGGCTCTGCACTCAGGAATTATTCCTGGCGTGCTTGGGGGACCATATGGGACGCCGGGGATCAAACCCGGGCGGCACAGGCCGCCGCGTGCAAGGCAAACGCACTACCTGCTGGACTATCACCCGGCCCCAGGATTCTTTTTTTATTTTTTATTTTATTTATTTATTTATTTATTTATTTATTTATTTATTTATTTATTTATTTATTTTGCCCCTTGGGTCACACCCGGCAATGCTCAGGGGTTATTCTTGGCTCTGCACTCAGGAATTACTCCTGGCGTGCTCGGGGACCGCGTGCAAGGCAAACGTCCTACCCGCTGGGCTATCGCTCCGGCCCCAGGATTCTTTTTTTAAGTAGTAATATTTTTTAAGAAAATATCCAAGATAGTGGAGTAGTCTAATATACATTAGAACTTTGTGTATCTCAAAAATTTACAAGAATGTGAATAATATGGAAGAGAAGGATAATACAGCAGATAGAGCATGCTTTACCTTGCATACCTACTTGTCTTGCATGCAGTTGACCCAGGTTCAAATCTATGCAAATCTTTAATCTGTCAGTAGATTATTCCCACTTGTTTCACTAACAGAGAACATATATGATCTGAAACCATTTGTATTTGAAGATTTTTTTCATTTATATTTGTAAGATATAATATAAAAAAACTCTTGGGGCCAGGGGTGTGACATATCACAAAAAGCAAAGAAATATCATATCACAAAGCAAAGCAATGCCTTGCATGCCTGAAACCTGGACTCAATCATCACAAAAAAAAGAAAAATTAAAACTTCTTATGGAGGATGTTTTCCTATTTATTTCCTTGCATTGATATAACTAATTCGATTATAATATATAATACATATTATATAATATATGCTATATTATATAATATATAAAACTTATATTAAAATAATATAAGTATTTCTTAAACTTGTTCATTTGGCGCAGTTTATGATCTAGCACCATTGTGACTATGCTAGGTGGTGGGTATAGAAATAACAAGTAAGGAAAGCATTATAATTGAGGACCTGGGGGCCAGAGTGATAGTACAATGGTTAAGATGATTGCCTTGCATGCAGCTGATATGGGTTCAGTCTCCAGCACACCATAGGGCCCTGAGCATCATCAGGAGAAAGCCCTGAGCACCACCAGGTGTGACCTCAAAACTAATAAATTGAGAACCTGGGGGTTAGATACTGAATTTCATGTTTTTTGGTCTCTTTCTCCTCTCTCTCTCCCTCTCCCTCCTCTCTCACGTTTTGTTTCTCTCTCTCTTCTCTCTCCTCTCTCTCTCTTCTCTCTCTCTCTCCTCTCTCCCTCCTCTCTCTCACATTTTTGTGGGGCCGGAGCAATAGCATAGCGGATAGGGCGTTTGCCTTGCATACGGCCAACCAGGGTTTGATCCCTGGCATCCCATATGGTCCCTCGAGCACACGCTAGGAGTAATTCCTGAGCAAAGAGCCAGGAGTAACCCTTGAGCATTGCCAAGTGTGGCCCAAAAATAAAAATAATTTTGGTTTTTGGGCCACACCTGGCAGTGCTCAGGACGTACTACTGGCTCTGTGTTCAGAGATTACTCCTGTTGCTGCTCAGAGACTCCTATGCGGTGCTGGAGATTTGAACCTGGTCAGCTGCGTGCAAGGCAAGTAGGAATGCAAGGTAAAGCATGCCCTGTCTGCTGTATTATCTTTCTGTTTCACATTATTCACATTCTTGTAAACTTTTGAGATACACAAAGTTGTAATGTATATTATGTTATAAGATCTACCCTTTTATGGGGCTGGAGAAATCATATAGAGGTTAGGGAGTTTATTTATCTTGCACACAGTTAACACCAGTTCAGTCCCTGGGACCTCATAGACTCTCCTGAGTATGGCCATGAATGTTTTCTGAGCATTACCGGGTGTGGCTCAAGTGCAACAAAACAAATACCATTGACAGCTTTGTGCAAAGCTGGAGAAGTTAGGGGAAGCACAGATGTTCTAAACCATCTACAGTGTTATTTTGAAATTATTGGAAAATTGGCAACACAGAGGAAGCATTTCACTAACCATATCATTCACTTGAAATCTATTTTTTTTTTTTTTTTTGCTTTTTGGGCCACACCCGGCAATGCTCAGGGGTTTCTCCTGGCTCTGCACTCAGGAATTACTCCTGGCGGTGCTCAGGGGACCATATGGGATGCCGGGGATCGAACCCGGGCCGGCATGGGCCAGCCGCGGGTAAGGCAAACGCCCTACCCGCTGGGCTATCGCTCCGGCCCCTGAAATCTATTTTAAAAACAAAGGTACTTTGGGTCAGAGTGATAGCACAGTGGGTAAGGCATTTGCCTTGCATGCGGCCGACCTGGGTTCGATCCCCTGCATCCCATATGGTTCCCTGAGCATCCCCAGGAGTAATTCCTGAGTGCAGAGCCAGGAGTAATCCCTGAGCATTGTCTGGTGTGACCCAAAAAAGAAAAGAAAAAGAAAAAAAAGGTACTTTTATTCATTTATAGTTTCTAAGCCTAATATTTATGTAGCTTCTCTTTTATGACTTAAGACACAGTTTTATAAGTTCTCTTTCTATATGCTATTAATTTATAATTTTATGTTTTCAATCTATCATTAAAAAGTCTAAAGATTAGGTGCCAGAGAGAGATAGCACAGTGCCTAAGTCACTTGCCTTGCATACAGCCAACTATCAGTTCAATCCTTAGCACTGCTTGGTCCCAGTAACATCACCAGTAGTGACACTGAGCAATGCAGTGTCTGGGCCAAAGCCTTCATCCCCTGAAAAATCTCAAGGATTATAACTGAAAGAAGGATTCTTTTCAAAAGATGCAAAAGAGCATTTGCCATGCACGTGGTCAACCCAGTATGATCCCTGGTATCCCATATGGTCCCCCTAGTACCACCAGGAGTAACCCTTGAGCATTGCTGGGTGTGACCCCCAAAAAATCTAAAAAATACATTAAGGATGATATATTCCTTTTTAGGAAAAAAGGACACAGCTAATAATTTTGAATTAAAAATATTCATTCAGGGCCGGAGCGATAGCCCAGCGGGTAGAGCGTTTGCCTTGCACGCGGCCCGACCCATGTCGGACCCATGATCCCCGGGCATCCCATATGGTCCCCCGAGCACCGCCAGGAGTAATTCCTGAGTGCAGAGCCAGGAGAAACTCCTGAGCATTGCCGGGTGTGACCCAAAAAGGCCAAAAAAAAAAAAAAAAAAAAATATATATATATATATATATATATATTCATTCGGCAATCTTAAAAGCTATTCTTTTAGTCATGCAACTTGAATAAATTTTCAAATGATTTTCTTTCTTTTTTAAACATTTTTATTACACCACCGTGAGATATACACGGTGATATAAACAATTTTTTTTAATTTTTAAAAATTTTGAGGGAGAGGCTATAACCCAGTGACACTTAGGGCTTAATCCTGGCTCTGTGCTCAGAGATCACTCCTGGCAGTGCTCAGGGGACCTTATGGGGTGCTGGAGATCAAACACAGGTCAGCTTTGTGCTAGGCAAGTGCCTAGTGCTATAGTCTCTCTGGTCACTGATTCTGCTTTTATTTTATTTTTTTGAATGATATACATAATTATACTTGTTCTCCTGTGGTTGTAAGATAAAATCAAATAATATATGATCTATACATTAGGTCTGGTGCTCAGTAATTGATAAAGTGGTCAGACTTAGTACCTCCCTTTAATGTATTTCGTGAGGTGGTGAAGACTGTCCTTAAACCAGTCGTTTTTTTTCCTACATTCTGTGAGCTTTTTTTGACCTGATTACTAAGAAGAGAGTAGAAAGAGTTCAAGACTGGTCTTAAATTAGTGACTGCTGTCTAGGGGAAGGAAATTTTAAGCTAAAGTTTATCATTAGTTTGTGGGAAGCCAATCCTTAGTAGGAGAAGTCTTTTTGCAGAGACTCATCTTGAAGAATTTTTATTTTTGTTTTGAGGCTGAACCCTAGTGGTGCGCAGAGACTATTCTTGGCTCTGCTCAGGAATCACCCCTGGTGGCTTGGGGTACATATGCAGTGACAGGGATTCAAAATTAGGGACAGGAGGAACTGACTGATAACCCCTTAATGTATGTTTTGCAAACCGCAACGTAAGAGAGAGAGAGAGAGAGAGAGAGAGAGAGTGGGTGTGTGTGCCTGCCATAGAGGCAGGTGGGGTGGGAGAGGGAAACGGGACGTTTGTGGTGGGAAAGGGGAACTGATGGAAGGATAAGTGCCTCGACACCGTATGCCTGAAATGCAACTACGAACGGCTTTGTAATTTTCTAAGGTGATATAATAATAATTAAAAAAGTCATCGGGGTACAAGGCAACTGCCCTCACCCCTGTTATCTCTCCAGCCCTGATAGAGCTCTTTCAAGGTCCTTATTAGCTGATCTCTCTGACTGTCAGAGAGCACCTGTTAGGCTTAGAGTAAACCTGTGAGTTATCTCCGTTTAACAGATGTAAAAAAAAAGCTAAAGATCAAAGTGATTTAGTAATTTGTTTAAGATTTTCATATTTCACTTTTTAGTAAATGATAGATTCACCTTTTAATCTGCTTGGTCGGTCTGACTACAAAATCCTTGTTCTTCCTACTATGCTGTTCTTGCCCTATGAGGTTCCAAATTTCCCTGATGTCGTTTCTCCTTCTTGCTAATTGTGGATCCAGTGATAAGGCTGGTTCTTTAAGACAATAATCAGGTTTAATTGTTAGCAGGTTGTTTTCTTGCATACTGTGGAACTCCAGAAATCCTAGAAGCTTTTCTAGGTTTAGGAATCTAGTAGATACTGCAGTGTTGTTTGTGGTCTGTCATTTAAAAATAGTGGCAAGGGTTCATAGCGTTCTTTAACAGAGCCAGCATTTCTGTCAGCCTCTGCTCTCTACCAAGACACTGCAAATAAACAAAGATCTGAGGAGTAAAAAATATGCTTCGGCTGTAAACTCAGTCTATTCCTAAAATAGATATATTAATAAAATAGATATATTAAGCATGATGAATTATGTGTTTCAGCAAAAGCATATAAACCAAAAGGGTTCACCGTGACAAAGATAGTAGTAAGTGATCACTGTATAAGAACTGCGTGCCGAATAGGTAAGGGAACAAACATGGTAAGCTCTCAGTATCTGTATTGCAGACCATAATGCCCAATGGGGAGAGAGGGAGAAAGACGAAAAGTGCCTGCCATAGAGACAGGCTGGGGGGTGGGGGGTGGGAAGAGTGTAAAGGGGCACATTGATGGTGGGAAATGGGCACTGGTGGAGGGATAGGTGCTGTAAAATTTCGTGACTGAAACCTGGTCACGAACACCTATCTGTGACTCAATAAAAAATAAAATTGAAGGGGAAAAAAGGGGGGCCAAATTGCTTTAAAAGCTTGAAAAACACTAACCTAATCTGTGTGATATTCACCCTTTCTTTTTTTTTTTAAATTACATCACCGTGAGATATACAATTACAAAGAAGTTCATGTTTGGGGTTCCGTCTTACAGTCTTCCAGCACCCATCCCTCCATCAGTGCCCATTTCCCATCACCATTTCCCCAATTCCTTCCCCACTCCCCTAGCCTGCCTCTGTGGTAGGTTCTTTATCTCTTTTCTCTCTCTCTCTCTCTCTCTCTCTCTCTCTCTCTCTCTCTCTCTCCCTTTTCTTACATACTGTGGATTGTAATACATTTAGAGGTTATCATGTGTATCTTTTTGCCTGTATTATATGCTCAGTTCTAGGCTAGTGTTATCACTTTCGACAATTATTAGCACACTGTTCCCTTTTCCGTCTTACCTAACCTCTGACTCCCACACGTTTGTAGTAAATTCCACCTTTGACAAGACCTCTTGTTCCATGTTTTGCCTGACCTTGGATATTAATTTCATTTTATAATATATATGTATATTTATATCATGCAAATAAATGCAGTCATTCTATATCTTTTTCCTTCTGGCTAATTTCACTCAACATGATCCTCTCCATGTCCATCCACTTATAGGCAAATTTCATAACTTCATTTTTCCTAACAGCTGCATAGTATTCCATTGTGTAGGTGTACCATAGTTTCTTTATCCAGTCATCAGTTCTCGGGCACTCTGGTTGTTTCCAGATTCTGGCTAATAAAAGTGCAGATGTATTCACCCTTTCTTAAATGAGGAAATTTTCTATTCGAATTGACACCCCCAAATCAACTGTTTCAAGTTAGGCGGGTGCTTTTGTTCTTCAGAACCTTTAGGAGAGTGTAGACTGGCATGTTGAAAGGCAGCACTTAAAGCCTAAAAAAAAAAAATCTCAAATGTCTTTGTAGTTCCTTTTTTTATGAAAAAGAAAATAAATGTAATGTGATAAGAAAGGTTTTCAAGCCAGTGCCTAATTAAATATTCCATTTCTGTCAGAACTAAGTAGCTGGTTATCTTTCTTTTAAAAAATCTTTTCCTATCAATCTGTAACTTGAGTTTTTCTTGTCCTTTCAAAAAGGCACTAGATAAAATTAGAGAGGGGTGTGCTGCATAGATCCTATCCTGTTTTGAGTGATCGTGGTTTTCTAGGAATTTAAGGTTTGTTGTCAACTAATTTGTTGTAAACTAACCTGGGTAGACAGAAGCTGGTGCTCTAATCATTGTGAATTTTGGTGTTTCAGAAGGTAGTCAAACCTGACCTGCTTGAAACGTGAAGTAATTGGTTTCTTCCAGCACCCCCCCCCCCCCCCTTTGTCCTCAGTTTCGTGTGAAATCAGCTGAAATAAATGTTTACCTTGGGAACTTCTCTGGTCCTTGAGAGGCACGGGCAACACATAGAGTGTGGCTCCTGCTAAAGTCCTTGGTCATTATCGTTCTGCTGCCGGTGCCCTTCGAGTTGCCCCAGCAGAGCTGAGTTGGTCGGAGGAGCAAAGAGGAGAGCGAGCTGCCAAGTAGGCAGGAAGCACAGTGGCCCTGAGCCGGCGCCGCCGTCCAATCAGCTGTGAGTGCTGTTGCTATGTGCCTGTGCTCTGCTGCCTTTGTGAGCCTTCCTGGGAGGGAAGCGGAATCTGCACCCACCGCGGAACGCGTGTCAGCCCCTGCAGACCTCTGGGTCCCTCGGACTGGCTGTGTCGCCGCTGACAGCCAGGGAGGCAACTCTCTTACCCAAGGATTCCAGTATGGTTTTCAGCGGAAACAAAGGGCTTCACAGAGACGGTGTGTAATGAAGTGTTTTTAACGGCTTAGATTGACGCTTCCAGTTTTCTGTGACTGTTTACTAGTTGTGGCGTTTGCTTTGCATGGACTGCTAAAAATAGGGCTAGAAGAAAATGATCTCACTTTGAAAAATAGTTAACTTAGGGATGTTTCTTTAGCTTTATATAAGCTGCCTTAACTCTATCGCTTAAAAGATAATTAAAATGTCTGTCTGAACAATGAGAAAAAAGAAGATAAGAAACTGAAATACAGTGTTTTTACTTGGGGATTTGGGGGACAGGGAGATGATTAAAATGGGCATTAGCCAGAAGCATGGACTGATTTTGGGACTGTGTTTTTGTTTGTTTTGTTTTAATGCTGTTTACATGTTTGATTTGTTTTGATTGGGGGGCCACACCTGGCATTACTCAGGGGCTATTTCTGTAGGCTCTGTGCTCAGGGGTCCCCTCTCAGGGTGTTCAGGGATCCCATCGCCAATGCTGAGCCCCTATGCAGTGATGGGTATCCAACGCGGCCTCCTGCTTGCAAACGGGTACTTCAGCCCGTTGAACAATTTCTGTCTTAATAAAAAGTATTTGAAATAAATTTCACTTTTAAAACTACAATTCATTGTTTTTTAATTTGAGAGTTTCAGAATTTAGTAAAAATATTGATACAGTTAAAGGAATTGATGTTATTGTTTATAAAGGATTTCTGAATATGCTGTCTAAAATTATACAGTTTCTTTGATCCATTTACTAGTTCTGTGCAGTTCATATAAAGGATGCAGTAGTCTAAAAATTTAGTATTATTATAGTGTCCATATAGAAAAGTAATTAAACAAAGGGTTTTGAAGACAACACACCAATAATGTTAAAAATAATATTTTAAATTAGGATTCTAAAATGTAAGCATTCCATGTCTGACTTAGTTAATATTGCACATGCAGTAAAATGTAACTGATACCTCACTAATTAAGTATTTGTAATAATTAAAATAGATTATAGCTTGTTTTAGGAATCTGCAAAAACACATTTATCCAATGAGTATAAGATCATTTTTAAGGCAAACTATAGTCCATAACCATATGGAGCCATAGTCCAGCGGTGCGACGTTTGCCTTGCCGCGCTCGATCCGGGGTTTGATTCCCCAGCATCCCATATAGTCCCCTGAGCACCACCAGGAGTAATTCCTGAGCAAAGAGCCAGGAGTAACCCCTGAGTTTCGCTGGGTGTGACCCAAAAAATTAAAAAAAAATCATTTTTAAGTTTAGGTAAAATTTACTTGCATTTCATTTGATGCTCTGAGTTATAGAACTTATGTAGTTAACTTAGTCAATGAATCTTTTAGTTAATACAGAAAATAATTAGCAAATTACACATTTTATGAATTTTTTCTTAACTTTTTTATGGAGGTCAAGGGGTGGGACCTGGTTCTGTGCTCAGAAGTGACCTCTGGCTGTGCAGCACAGTCAAAACAGGTCAGCTGCATGCAATGCAAGCACCTTATCAACTATACTGTCTCTCATTTTCTTAATCAGTTTTACCTGATTATATAAATTGTACCTTTTTTAACTCAGTGATTTGTATCTAATAATTATAATGTGTATAACTTACAGTTATGATTTAGCTCTATTTCTTTTGTTTTGTTTTGCTTTTGTCCCACACTCAGTTTGTTCAGGGCTTACTCCTGGCTTTGCCTAGTGATCACTCCTGCCTGGGGTCAGTCATGTGCAAGGCAAGTATTGTCTCTCCAGCAAGCAGTATTCTTCTGTTTTCCAGATTAGGCATAGCCCAAAACGTAAACTTAGTAGAGGCTACCATAAAGATTATAGCAAAATAGAGAAAACTGCTATATTTCTTGAATATGGTGGTTTATACAGTGTAAAGCACTCGTTTTCAGAAGAGGAACTGTGAAAGGTGGGGGATGAGGAAAGGCAGAGCTTTGTTACAAGGACCCAACTTCAGTTAAATATGAAAAATAGGTGTATGGAATTCAGTATGGTGATTCACAGTTTTTGAACTGTTATTCCTATGAGTTACTCATTTTATTTTAAATTATGGACCAAAGAACAAAATGTTGGTTAAATCCATCTTTGTTCCTTTTCCCCATGGTTTAAGAGTTAGACTTTCCAGGAGCAGGTTCTTTCCATTCATATGAAAAGACGTGGAAATGCTGCAAAAGATAAAGGAGTATGAGATTGGCAAGGGAAGTCGGGCCTCTAGGTTTACTACTGAATTATACAAAGCCTTTGCCGTAGTGTTGCCAGAGAAATCCCTTGGCAGAATACTGATTTTACACATTGGCTTGGACCCTAAAGATTTATTTGGGGGCCCAAGGAGATAGCTGAATGGTCAGAAGCTCATTTCCGTGCCCAGACCCTGACTGAGTCCACAGCGCCACTTGTTTCCCCCACCCCAGCATGTAGTATAGCCCTTGGTTCCCTGGAACACTGGCTGCCAGGTTGTATGGCATTGCTGGCCCAAGCATTGGATTGTCCCATAGTTGACTTTGGTCCTAGGCTCCCTGAGCACTGCATGAGAGGACCTCCCTTCCAAAAAGGGGTCTTTTTGATTTTTTTGGGTCTCTCTCTTAGTGCTTAGGGACCACCAGGACCATACCTGGTCGACTCTGCTTACGAAATACAAGGACTATACATTGGGGTCTGGAAAACATGTGATGCCAAGGATTGAATTTAGGACCCTGAGCAAGTTAGGAACAGGCCCCACTCCTTTGATTGGCCTCCTTGAAATTTTTCAACTCCTTGAATCACTTGATCACTTGACATCCAAGTATTCATCAATTTGCTTGAGCAGGCACCAGTAACATTTCCATTTGACCCTATCACGTGCCAGTGTAGCCCTATGGCATCTGGTTGCTTCAGGAATACGAAGAGCCTCAAACCGTTCATTCAGGGTCTTGACGAAGAAGTCTGACCATCTTGTAGGTGGGCGGCTGCGTGATCTTTTGACATCCCGTGGTGTCGGGAGCTCTGCCGGGGT
The DNA here is from genome assembly GCA_021461705.1 of Cryptotis parvus. NCBI lineage: Eukaryota > Metazoa > Chordata > Mammalia > Eulipotyphla > Soricidae > Cryptotis > Cryptotis parvus. Next base: position 51,489 of record JAJIBD010032046.1, on the reverse strand, counting down.
CCCCGACAGTGTGGGGAAGTAAGTTCCCTTCTACCTCCCGAAGCTGGCGAGGAATGGATGAAAACTCAGGAATCCGATGCAGTTTTAAAAGGCTTTACTTATCACAGGTTCAGGCATACAAATCAGCAAAAGGAAAAGCCCGGTGCTTAGGATTCCAGGCTAGAACCCCAGCCACGTGTAGGCCAAGATGGCGGCCACCACGTGTAAAGGCTTTTTAAAGGGAGAAGAAGACAAGACTTCCAAGGGTGAGCTCTCACAGCTAGCAAGAGCCTACAAAGAAGCGCATGAGAGAGGAAACCGGCTAGTTTATACCCCTCCAACTCAGACCTTCCTCCCACTGTTATGGAAAGCAGGGAGGATCAAATGCCCTTAGGTAATCCCTCCCTGCACCTCACCTAGGCCCTTTAGTATGCTTATGTTTTGAGCCAAGATCTGCCTGGAAATGCCTTTATAGGGTAGAGAAGGGGTTTCTGAGATGGCATGTCTCTGTACCAAAGACTAATACTAATGCCAGTTAAATATTTCTCCAAGCCTTCACAAGTCTCTTCTACTTCATTGTAGTTTTATATTTTAGTTGCCTTTGAGTATATCAGGGATCCATGCTTGTTTGCTTGGAAGGAAACAGCATTTCTCTCTGGTCTAATTACTTAGGGGTCCTACATGGCCAGGCTAATATGCTGGTAAGATCTAGCTAGTCCCACGATGATTGTGGTAGCATGGGAGAATATTTATACCAGCTAGTACAGCATACATGGTCAAATAAACTGCCACATTTAGACTACTCCCTTATCTACGAAGTGATTTGCAGGTGGCAATTCAGAGCAGATGCAGCGGCCCTTAGGAGTCCTGCAACACCGTGGGGTCCAGTCAGTAACGGCTCAAGTCCAGTGGTCGTCTCCAAATTACATGTCCAGCCCATCTGATTTTCGATGCCTTGGCAAACGAGACAGCATCCCTGACTCTGGAACAGCAACACTGTCAGTGTTCCTGACTCTGGAAAAAAAGAAACTCCTTGAGTATATTATTTAATAGAATATTTATTGCTTTATTCTATGTACAAATATTAGGAGATTTCATTTGCTATTCTTTATCAAATGGACAGAAAAAACAAAAAATAACTCATTATTTTTGAGAAATAACAATTTTCTACTGACAGCTATAAAACAGCAGAGCCAGTTTAATATTTTTCAGATTTTCAATGATTGCTATAACTGATTCTATTTAAAATAGTTATTTTAAAATTCTGTAATTTAAAACATTTCGTGAAGGGGTAACAAACTGAGTTGGACTTGGGAGGTTTGAGGGAGTTCGGGCCATACTCTTTAGTGCTCAGGACTTAATCCTCTCTCTGCTCAGGATTCACTTCCAGTGGGACTCAGTAAACTATGTCCCATGCCAAGGATCAAACCAGGTCAAACTGTACAGGTCAAGTACCTGTACTCTCTCTAACCCCTGAGTTCTTTCTGTCTCTAGGCCTTCTGTGTAATACTTTATTATTATGTCTACTTCTCACAAATATCCACTTCCTGTATGTCTGCTTTAAGTGTGGGGGCTGGAGAGATAACGCAGGCGTTAAGGCAGTTGCCTAGCACCACCTAGCAGTCCCCAGACCCCACCATGAGTGATCCCCATGCACAGTTAGGAGTAAGTCCTGAGCATTGCTGTGTGTGTCAAAAAAATAAATAAATAAATAAACCAAAAAAAAAAAAAGTAAGTGCTATATGACATAGTGTTTCTTTGATTCTTGGAGGAATTCCATTGCTGTTCACATTCTGAATCTAAAAACGATTTGCAGGAGCCGGAGCGATAGCCAAGCGGGTAGGGCGTTTGCCTTGCGCGCGGCCGGCCTGTGCTGGCCCCCGGTTCGATCCCCAGCATCCCATATGGTCCCCGAGCACCACCAGGAGTAATTCCTGAGTGCAGAGCCAGGAGTAACCCCTGAGCATTGCCGGGTGTGACCCAAAAAAAGCAAAAAAAATAAATAAATAAAATAAAATAAAATAAAAACGATTTGCAGTTCATACAGAACTGGGTCTCACATTTTGCTTAAAGCTTCTTATTTCAAGTGTGGAAGAGAAATTCTTCCAATAATTCATAGGTGTCCTATCACTTTACTAACACTTTAATGCTTCATTATTAAATATTAGCTAGTAAAATTTAGGTTCAAACTTGAAGTAGCTATTGCTCGCTATGATCGTTTTATCAAGCTATGTCATTTGGAACATGTCATTTTTCTTCTTTGAGCCTTAATTTTCAGTCAAGATGAGATTTTCAGATTTACTTAGCTTAAAATAAATGATTATATGAAAAATATGAAAAAACAGTTAATGCTTGATAAAATTAGATTTTATTACAGTAAATCATTCTTTAAAATTATTCTACATGGGGCCAGAGGAATAGTACAGTGAGGGAGGGCATTTGCCTAAACCTGGGTTTAAATCTCTGGCATCCCATATGGTCCCCCAAGCACCGCCAAGATTAATTCCTGAGTGCAGAGCCAGGAATAACCTCTGAGCATCTCCAGGTATGACCCCGAAAAAAAAATTATTCTACTTTTAGGGACTGGAGCAATAGTGTCTTTTTTATTCTTTTTTTTTTTTTATTTTATTTATTCTTTTGCTTTTTGGGTCACACTCAGTAATACTCAGGGGTTCCCCTGGCTCTGCACTCAGGAATTACTCCTGGCAGTGCTCAAGGGACCATATGGCATGCCAGGGATCGAACCCGGGTTGGTCACATGCAAGCATGGCAAATGCCCTCCCCACTGTACTATTGCTCAGGCCGCCAGTCTTACTTTTGTGGTACTGATCGTTTTGAGAATCTGAAACTATCAACTCTCAGGAAAAAGTACACATATATATGAACCCACACCTACAAACACATACTTGATCACTTGATATCCCGTTATTCATCAATTGTCTCGAGCATGCACCATAAATGTTTCCATTTGACCCTATCACATGCCAGTGTGGCCCAATGGCATCTGGTTGTTTCAGGAATACTAAGAGCCTCGAACCGTTCATTCAGGGACTTGATAAGGAAGTCTGACCATCTTGTAGGTGGGCAGCCATGTGATCTTTTGACGTCCCGTGGTATCCAATCGGTAACCGCTCTAGTCCAGTGGTTGTCTCCAGATCGCATTATATGACCAGCCTATCTGATTTTTTGATGCCCTGGCAAATGAGATAGCATCCTTGATTTTGGAACAGCGACAGAGGTCGGAACTCTGAATTCCCTCTCTCACTTGAGTAAGGTGTGATATTCCAAGCATGGCTCTTTCGATTCCTCTTTGGGAGACCCAAATAGCGTTCTCATCCTGCTTTCGTAAGGCCCAGGTCTCTGAGGCGTATGTTAATGCAGGGAGAACAGTGGAGTCAAAGAGATGCTCAGAGCCAGAGGTTCTTTGTCCTTTTGGCTATTTCTTCGATGTTTTTGAAGGCAGTCCATGCCACTCTTTTCCTCCCTGCGCAGCTCAGGTTTTAGGTCGTTCATCATGTTGACTTCTCGACCTAGGTACACATAGCTACTACATTCAGAAATGTTTGTTCCATTGAGTGAATGGGGCCTCCGGAACTAGTTCATTTTTCATGAACATAGTTTTGTTAAGATTCAGCTGTAGACCTATCTTTCCACATTCTCGGTCAAAGTCTGCCAGCATTTGTGCCGCTTGGCTAATGTTTGGTGTTATTAGAACAATGTCATCAGCAAAGCGTAGGTGGTGTAGTTGTCGGCCATCTATCTTCACTCCCATTCCTTCACATTCTAATTATGGCATGATATTCTCGAGGGTGGCACTTAAGAGTTTTGGTGAAATGGTATCACCTTGCCACACCCCTCTTTTGACATTGATGATCACTTCCCTGTAGAATGGTGAGATCTGGTGGTAAAACGAAGGATCTTTATGTATTGGGTTTGAACACCCTGTTCGGCTAGGGGCTTCAATGACCACTTCAGTCTCCACAGAATCAAAGGCTTTCTTTAAATCAATGAATGTGAGGGGCTGGAGCGATGGCCCAGCGGGTAGGGCGTTTGACTTGCACGCGGCCGGCCTGTGCCTGCCCGGGTTCAATCCCCGGCATCCCATATGGTCCCCCCGAGCACCGCCAGGAGTAATTCCTGAGTGCAGAGCCAGGAGAAACCCCTGAGCATTGCAGCATGTGACCCAAAAAAAGCAAAAAAAAAATTTAAAAAAATCAATGAACGTGAGACAGAGTGGCATCTTGAATTCTCTATAGACCTCATTGAGTTTGGTTATCGTGTGGATATGGTCGATTGTGCTGAATCCTTTTCGGAAGCCAGCTTGCTCAGCATTTGCATGGTTGTCCTTCATCTAATGTTCTGCCAATCCTGTTCAGGATGACTTGAGTGAACAGTTTGTAGATGACGGACAACAGGCAGATGGGGCGATAGTTGCCAATGTCATGGATGTCTCCCTTCTTGAACAGTAGAACTGTCCTGCTGGTTTTCCATTGGGAGGGCACCTTGCATTCGGACAGGTAGCGTGTGAAGATCCGAGCCAGTGTATTGATGAGTACTGACGGCAGATTCTTCAGGTGTTCTGGTCTGATCTTGTCTGGGTCTGGTGCTGTTCCTTTCTTTGCCCACAAAATGGCATGTCAGATTTCAGAAGGGAGAACACATACAATTTTATAAAAAAAATCGAGGTGGGCTGGTGTCGGGAGCTGCTGGGGTCCCCATCAATACCAGGAAGTGAGCTCCCTTCTACCTCCGAAGCCGGCGGGAATGGATGAAAACTCAGGACTCTAGCGCAGTTTTAAAAGGGCTTTACTATTACAGGTTCCGATATACAATCCAAGAGCAGGGAAAACTCTGGACTCTGGGTTCCCAGCTATACCCCAGCTATGTGTAGGCCAAGATGGCTGCCACCACGCATTGAGGCCCAACAAAACGGAGAGGACGGACAGTCAGGGAAGCTGAAATAGTGAAAAAAAGGGAACTTCTCTCCTCCTGTCTGCTTATTTTATTTTATTTTTTATTATTATTATTATTATTTGCTTTTTTGGGGGGACCATATGGGATGCTGGGGATCGAACCCAGGCTGGCATGGGCCGGCTGAGTGCAAGGCAAACGCCCTACCCGCTGGGCTATCGGCACATGTCTGCTTATTTTATAGATAGAAATTTGCCAAAACTTTCCAGCCCAGCCCATTGTGTGCTGGGCTATCTAGAGATGAATACAGGTAAACAGCTCTATAGAAATGCAGCACTTCAGGTTGCCTTCTGGCTTTTATAAGCACCAGAGCTGATTCAAAGCCTCCCTAGCAGAGCTGGGAGGGGCTGCAAGCTCAGTGTAGCTGGAAGCTAAGTGGGGCGTCACCCAACAGGCTGAAACAGTAGTACAGCAGGTACAGCACTTGCCTTTCATGTGGCCACCCCAGCACCCCAGATGGTCCCCAAAGCTTGCCAGAAGTGATCCATAGTGCTGAGCCAGGAGTTAGCCCTGAGTACCTCTGGGAGTGACCCAATAACAAAATACCCAGATAGAAATCTTTTAAATTAAAAGCTCTTGTCATTATTTGGTTTTAGTCTTAGTATAGAATTATTAATTTTTTAAAGTTGAATCCAAACAGACTTGTATAAGAACATCAGGATATGTTTATAAGCAAAGATTTAAGGTGATGTGCATTGAATACTGTTCTTTTGCTTTTAAGGAAATGTTAAAATGTTCCAGTTAATGCTCTGTACCCTTGCAGGTAGATTTGCCCTGGAGATACCTGTACTGGAGATACTCGGATTGGGTACCTGGAAATACTCAATCTGGTATCCTCTGGATTGGTTCTTATAGAAAAACAAAAGAATTAGATCTGGAATGCAGTATTCAGGTCCCCAAGACCAATTGGACCTCTCCAAACTATGAATGAAATTAGCATAAAATGTCTACAAAGTACCATTTCTGGCCCAATAGTGCTTCCTCCAGAAATTATTTGACATGGCAGGATCCTTGCTCTAGATATTTCTTCATTTTATTGAATCACCATGAGATACACAGGTACAAAGTTGTTCACGATTGAGTTTCAGTCATACCATGTTCCAACATAGGTCCCTTCACCAGAGTACATTTATAGAACACCATCAGAGTCCCCAGTTTCCCTCCCATTACCACATTCACCCCAGCCTGCCTTTATGACAGACACTTTTCTTCTTTCTCTCTCTCTCTCACTCTCTTTCCTTTTTGGGCATTAAGGTTTGCAGTACAGATACAGAACAGTTATCATGTTTATCCTTTTACCTGCTTTCAGCAGTCAGTTCTGGTCCAGAGGTTACACTTACTTATTGAGCCCATAGCCTCAAATTTTGGTAGGTTAATTTCTCTGTGAACTAGTCTGGAGATCATGGAGTCCGGTGGAGGCATGGTGGTGATTTTGTTGTATAGAAGCAACATAACCAGGGGCGGAGCCGTAGCCCAGCGGATAGGGCATTTGCCTTGCACGCGCCAGCCTGTGCCGGCCCGGGTTCAATCCTCGGCATCCCATATGGTCCCCTGAGCACCGCCAGGAGTAATTCCTGAGTGCAGAGCCAGGAGTAATCCCTGAGCGTCGCTGGGTGTGACCCAAAAAGAAAAAAAAAGAAAAAAATGTTTAAAAAAAAAGCAACATAACCACCAGAGCTTCTGGAAGTACAAGGTGGTTGGGAAGGTAGCTCATCCCTACTACAAGAAGGCCTAGTGATTTCAGTCACCCACATACCTAAATTTTTGGCAGGTCAATTTCTTATGAACTTGAGATGAAGGAGTTTGGCCAGAGACATAGAGGCGATTTTTGAGTGTGATAGCATGAAGCAAGTGACTGCTGGGACTATGTTAGGGCAGGCACTAGGCTGACCCGACCCCCTCTGGGGTGCATGGATATCTCAGCCATAAGTGGTGTCTGAATGCTTTTGGCTACTGGTTGATTTGTTTTGAGATTTATTTATTTATGCATATCTAGAGATGAGTGTACACAACCATGCTGGTGGTGGTTCATCTCTGGTTCCCCCATTGTTCTCAGCCCTGACAAGCAGGGATGTGCTGCTCCACATAGCCAAACGACACATGGCCAGTCGTCCCACTGGTGGTCCTCATTGAACACATACACCTTAACCCACCACAGGGTGTCTGTCATTGTACCACCTGCAGGATGGGCCTCAGGTTCCACCAGAGTTGCCAAGAAAGGGGGCTGAGGCCGGGTGGGAGGATGCCCCTGAATAGAGGGGCTTCCTGGTGTCACTGCCAGTGCTCGAAGCCTAGGAGCTGTATCACCCACCTGGCCCAGTTCTGGCCCCCCATTGCTCTAGATGTTATCGAAGTTTCTTCATGCTGAGCAGAACAGAGCTTTCCGTGTGCTCAGTTCCTTAGCTCCTAGTTAAAAATGACTCTATTCCATTTTTTTTTCATTCCTACAAGCAATTTAGATTTCATATATATATGAACACAATGGAAAATATGAATGCTAAGAATACCTTTGAAATAGGGGTCACACATGTGGTAGCAGGAATTTGAAAGGACAGTTTATTTTTGGGAATTAGCCTGTGTTGTAACCATATTCCCATGTGGTAAAATGCAAGACTAAATTAGGTTAAGCCTGAGGATAATTTTGGAAAGTTGTGTGCCTGTTATCTGGGATTAGTGAAACTGGAACAAAACAAAACAGCACTAGGGGCCGGAGCTATAGCACAGAGGGGGTAGGGCGTTTTCCTTGCATGCGGCTGACCCGGGTTGTATTCCCGGCATCCCATATGGTCCCCCCATGCAGTGCCAGGAGTAACCCCCTGAGCATTGCTGGGTGTGACCCAAAAAAGAAAAAAAAAAAAAAAGCGCTAGAGTAGTGGATTGTTACAGCATGGGGTCATCTTTCTGGGTGTGTAGCTGTGTCTAGAGCTTGTGGTTTTGAGAGACGGGGCTTTGATTCTTTTGTGAGAGCGTTTTCTCATCTTTTTTGTCCCATGGTTCTTTCTGCGTGGGGTATGGAAAAATAACAAATGCATAATCAGAAATATTGCCATAAAAGAATGATTTTGTGTTTGCAGATTTTCACATCCTGAAATAGTGATGAGATGGTTTTACACAGAGTACTTGAAAAGTGAAATTAAACAAAGTTGGTGTACGTAAAAGCAAATGAATGAAATGTAAGCAGCTCAAGTGTGTACCCATACATGGCAGCCCAAGTTTCAGGAGGCAAACGAAATTTCCTTAGTTACACTAATTAGGTCTAGTTTTTTTCTGTTTAAAATATTCTAGCTGTGGTAGCTGTTTCCTGATGTCCAAAGTTGAGTTCCCTTCTAACATTCACATAATGTCTTAATCTACCCCAAATACTCATCATATTGCCATGGTTTAGACTATGGTCGCCATGGGTCTTTCTTCTGAGAGCAACAGCAGCTTCTTCCATTGCCTTCTGGCAGAAAATTGATTTTTATTTGCATTTTTGATATCTAGATACTCTGTTCTTGCTTTGTGGCTAATGTTTTAAATTAAAATTTCATTTGATCACTTGATCACTTGAATCCCGTTGATTTGCTCGAGCAGGCGCCAGTAACATTTCCATTGGACCTATCACGCGCCAATGTAGCCCAGTGGCATCTGGTTGATTCAGGAAATTTAGGGTGCTATTTTTCCCTAGAGTTTGAGTTGCCCCCAACTTATCACATAGTTTGTAGGTTGGTGTAGTTATGATTTTTATTCCTTAAAATGACTAATTGATGCCTAAAAATTAGAATAATCAATGTAGACGTTAGATCTGTTATGTTCTCCAGAGCATGGCCAGGAGTTATTTCTTAGTGCAGAGCCCGGAATAGCCCCTGAGCATTTATAGGGTGCCACCCCGCAAAAAAAAAAAAAAAAGTGTTACCACACCACAACCAATATCAGTATACCAATACTACTACACCATTGTCTTCAGGGTAGTTTTAATGTTTATTTCTTTGATTTTTAATATCCTCTTTAGAAAGATTGAACACCACCATGTGTTTTTTTCTTTCTTTCTTTCTTTCTTTTTCTTTTTTTGTTTTTTTGGGTCACACCCGCGATGCTCAGGGATTACTCCTGGCTCTTCACTCAGGAATTACTCCTGGCAGTGCTTGGGGGACCATATGGGATGCCTGGGATCAAACCCGGGTCGGCTGCATGCAAGGCAAACGCCCCTACCTGCTGTGCTATTGCTCCAGCCCCACCACCATGTGTTTACTTTTATTTTTACCTCATATAAAATCATTTTCTCTTCCTCCCCCCCTCCCCCCTCCCGCTCTCTTCCTTCATTCCTCATACAGCAATGCTCAGGGCTTACTTTTTATCTCAGGACTCTGTTCCTGGCATCGCTGCTGTCTGTTGCTCAGGGGACCGTATACAGTGCTGAATAAAGGGGGTTGGGCCTATACAAGCGGTTACTGCCTTAACCCCTTTGCTCTCTCTCTCTGGCCCTGTATTTTGTTAGTCTTTTAAAAATATTTATAAAAGCAAAAATTTGACAGTCCTCTGATTTTGTGTGTTTGTTTAACACATATACTTTTCAAAAAAAAATTTACAGACATTTTTATCTCTACTTAAGTTTTGGATGTTAGATTAAAATTTAGAAGAGCAGTGCATGGTATTTGGAACAAAATTCAAACAAAAAGGACAAAAACAGTGACAACTACTGATTCTCTCATACCTCCTTCTAGGCCTTTATCTGCGACAAAATATCTACGTTTTGTGCATCCCCACTCCTTCCCTCATTCTTATTTAAGTGTACATAACATCAGATATCTTAAGAATTTTCTGAAATGAAAATGGGATGAGACCGTAGATTTAGTCTATAAGTTAATCTTTTGTGCAGCAGTGTCTGTGAATATGTCCTGAGGAGACCTACAGATTCTGCTTTGTTCTGATCTTCAGTAAAGTATTTCACTGTAGAATTCATCATTTAGGCTACCTCTTAGTGTGTTTATTTTTCATATTATTATGTTTTTTAATTATACCACCGTGAGATAAACAGTTACAAAAGTGTTTATATTTGGGTTTCAGTCATACAGTGTTCCAGCACCCATCCATCCACCAGTGCCCATTTCCCACTACCAATATCCCATGATTCCCCCTTCCCCAGCCTGCTTCTATGGCATGCAAGTTTCACTTATTTTATTATGTTTATTTATTCTATTTATTATACAAGTGTTTATCATAAGGATAGATGATTGTGTCCCTTTGCACACATGTTCAACTTGTATGACAGGTTAGCAGTTTTTAAAAGTAACTGTTTAAGACATTAGAGTACTTATGAGAAATTAAAAATCATTGCAGGGAAATGTGCTCTGGAGGAGGGATGGGTACTGCAACATCATATGACGGAAACACAATCATGAACAACTTTGCAATTTTCTACCCTATGGTGATGCAATAAATTTTTTTTAATTTCAATAAAGATTTTGTTTACTTAAATATAAAAAAAAATCATTGCAACCAGATTAAGGATGTGGCTCAAACAGTAGAGCCATTGTTTCCCATATGTGAAGTCCTGGGTTCAATTAATGACAACACACACAATTGCTATAACTAAGAGGCTGGAGAGATAGTACAATGGGTACTATCTCTGAGTCCCCTGAGCACTGCCATGAGTAATTCCTGAGTGCAGAGCCAGGAGTAACCCCTGAGCATCACTAGGTGTTACCCAAAAAGCAGGAAAAAGAAATTTTAGAACTACATCACCAAGGGGGCCAGAGTGATAGTCCAGCAGGTAGGGCATTTGCCTTGCACGCGGCTGACCCAAGTTCGATCCTAGGCATCCCATATGATCCCCTGAACACCGCCAGGAATAATTCCTGAGTGCAGAGCCAGGAGTAACCCCCGAGCATTGCAGGTGTGGACCCACAAAAAAGCAAAGAAAAAACTACATCACCAAAAACCTAATGTAACACAGGCCTGCATCTTCTGCTGGACAATAGTCTTTCTACCTCTAAAATGACTGCTGTTCACCAAAGGCAGGTGAGAATCCTGTGGATATGAATATCTAAATCAGAGAATTAGGACTGTAAGAACAGGCAGATATAAATGGATGGACATGGAGAGGATCATGCTGAATGAATTTAACCAGGAGGAAAAGGACAGATATAGAATGACTGCATTCATTTGTGGGATATAAAAAAAAATAGCATGATACTATTTTCCAAGGCCAGACAAAACATGGATCAGGAGGTCTTGTCATTGGGTAGAACATACCTCAAATGTGTAGGAGTCAGAGGTTAGGTAGTACAGAGAAAGGAACCGTGTACTAATAATTATTGTAAATGATAATACCAGCGTAGAACTGAGCATTAAAAGTAGGCAAAAAGATATACATGATAACCTCTAATTGTATGTATTGCAAGCCACAATGTGTAAGAGGCGGGGGAGAGAGAGAGAGAGAGAGTGAAAATTGCCTGCCATGGACGCAGGCTGGGGTAGGGGGAATATCGGGGATATTGGTAGAGGGGAATGGGACTGGTGGAGGAGCACTGTGTGTATGTCTGAAACCCAAATCTGAACACTTTTGTGCTTTATATCTCACGGTCGTATCATAATTTTTTAAAAAAAAACAGGCAGAAAAAAGAAGAAAAAGAAAAATATGCAAAATGCATTTGAATCTCATCTTTTTCTAATAGTTAATGTTAATTCTACATATTAACTGAAATATTATATGACATTTACATAGAAACGATTTTATGCCATAATTTTAACCATCTCTGTCTTAACTTGGTACCTTATGAATGGAAATTTATTGTATTTAATTTTTATGTTCTTTCACTCTTATTATATATTAAAAGCAGACAGCTGTTTCTTTTTCTCTCTCAAACACTATAGATACACTCGATGAATATTTTGAGTATGATGCAGAGGAGTTCTTGGTCTCTTTGGCCCTGCTAATCACAGAAGGACGGATTCCTGAGTGCTCTGTGAAAGGGCGCACGGAAAGTTTCCATTGCCCTCCAGCACAGTCCTGTTACCCAGTAACTACCAAGCATGAATGTAGTGACAAGCTGGCCCAGGTGAGTTTTGTATTGAATGCTTTTTATTTACCTTATGGAAAATAGTTTCAGTTTTATTGGCAGCTTTGTTTCATCAAAATAATGTTCATATTTAAATATAAAATTGCTCACAGCGATAAAGAAAGAAATTCTAAACTATAGCTAGTAACTTTGGCCCTTAAGCAAGGGACCAGAGAGGTCTGCACATAAGTCAGCAGCACACAGGTCTTTTCATACCTGCCTTCTCACATTCAAGAGGTAAGCTCATCTTTGCTGCTGTGACTTCGCTTTCTTTTTCTTTATTTCTGGAGTCTTAGTCCTTAGCCTATCAACTTCATTTTCTTATGTATTCAGTAGACTGATGTTCATGGTTACTTTTGCCACAGTAATCAGATTTCCTCTTATATTCCTTTTTTAAAAGTGAAAGGAGTTTTTATTTTGTTATCACCTTAATGTTTTTGTATAATACCAGTAAAGTATTTGACAGGTAGTTTATATAAACAGTTTCTTCCAGTTAACTTTTTTTTTCTTTTTTGGGTCACACCCGGCAATGCTCAGGCCTTACTCCTGGCTCTGCACTCAGAAATTACTCCTGGCAGTGCTCGGGGACCATATGGGATGCCGGGATCGAACCCAGGTCAGCTGCGTGCAAGGCAAACGGCTTACCCTCTGAACCGTCACTCTGGCCCCCTTCTAGTTAACTTTTTAAAAGTATTTCTTTTGGGTGTTGGCTGTTCGATTGGTTGATTTGGCTTGGGGGATACTCCAATAGTGCTCAGGAACTGATCCTGGCTTTCTGCTCAGGAGTGATTCCTGATGATGCTTAGGGGACCGTATGTTAGTGCTCAGGATTCAAAATGGGAGTCTGTGTATGCAGTGCAGGTGTCTTAACCTCTGTACTCTCTCTCCAGTCCCTTCTTAGATGTATTACAAAGTTAAAATCTAAAGGAGCAAGAGAGAATGCAGTGATTAGGAGGCACTTGGATGCGGTCAGTTGCAGCTTCCATCCCCAGCACCACATATGATTACCTGAGCACTGCCAGAAGTGACCCCTGAACACTGCTTGATATAGCCCAACCCATCAACCCCTATGTAAAATATTATTTTTTTGCACAGTGAAATAAGCTGTTAATAACAATGAGCTCATAATGCTCATAACAATCTATGTATAAATAATGCAATAAATGAGTTTTTGATATTTTTTCTACTGTAATGATGATGAAATTTGCAAACGAGGCAGGGTTTGGCCAACTCTGAGTGAGGTCATATGCACTATCAGACAGTTCTTTTCCATAAGCTAAGGCAGAGATATTCCCACCTTGAGAAAATTTGCATCATAAATGTTAAAGCACTAATCCTCATACTATATTTTATAGTGTGTGTATATATAAATATAAACATATGTTTATATGTTATATATGTTTATATATATATATTTTGATATATCCTCACAATATATTCATCAATATATTGATGAGTTTACTAGCTCTAGTCCATTATTTAGGCCGATGCATGGCAGTTTGTGTTAATAGACCACGTTCAAGTATGTGAACCACCGTGGTGTGTGCCAATGTCCATGTGTTGATGAAGAAACCTAAATAAACAAGCCTGAGCAAAGGTCTGCAGTACATGACACACTTCTCATATAGATGCCTTACAGATACAATTTTCCTATTTAAATGTAAAATTGAGTTATTGAGATGATTTGCTTTCCTTGGTTTTCTCTGTAAGTGTCGCCAAGCCAGACGAACCCGGTCTGAAGTCACACTGTTGTGGAAAAATAACCTTCCCATCATGGTGGAAGTGATGCTCCTACCAGACTGCTGCTACAGTGATGACGGGCCCACCTCGGAAGGGATTGACCTCAATGACCCTGCCATCAAGCAAGATGCTTTGCTGTTAGAAAGATGGATTCTGGAGCCAATTCCTCGACAGTAAGTTGTTGAGTTCAAAGTTGCTTCAGGTCAATCAGGTTTTCCAATAATTTCTATAAATTTTAAGAACACATCTTTGAATCTTTCTCTACAGTAAAATTTAGGTATTGGATACTGGGGTGATTTCAGGTGACTTAAAAAGGTGAAAGATTTATGTGATCTGAAGAGAAACCAGAATATTCAGACGACTGTTAAATGTTCTCAGATGCATTTGAAAGAAACGTTTATTATGGCTTATGTCTTTCCACAATTCAGTCATTGTACTCACTAAATCATGCTCATTTTTACTTCCCATAGGAATGGTGATCGATTTATTGAAGAAAAGACACTTTTATTGGCTGTTCGCTCATTTGTGTTCTTTTCTCAATTAAGTGCTTGGCTGAGTGTTTCTCATGGTGCTATTCCACGAAATATTCTCTACAGGTAAATTTGGAGAAAAAGATAGTAACCAAAAAATTGCATATTCATCTGTACTGGTTATCTAATGTTATTTTTCCCAATTAGTGTACTTCCTTTAGTTATAAATATAAGTGAATAAAATTGAAATTTTTCTCAAAACTCTATTATGAAACTATTTAGTCAACTTGAATTTAATCAAATTCAAGTTGATTAAATAAATTTAATCAACTTGAATTTTACTTTTTATGTTAAATTTGGTATAGTGGTCAATGAACTGTTAAGTTTCTTTTAGAAATTCAGGAACAGTTTAAGGACTACCATTATAAGCAGTAATGTTGCTTTCAGAATGGGTATATAGACTTAATTTTTGGCATCTTGTTATCATTTAAGCTTGACATCATAAAAATATACTGAGTAATCTACTACTTACACAGGTGATCTTGATATTTATAGTATCTCCTAATCACATTATATAATAAATTAGGCAGTCATTTAGTAGTAAACCCAAAGTCCTTTTTATCTGTTTTGATAAATTTTTAATTATAATATTCTTGAACTTTACACCTTATGTATTCTGGTATCTTTTTTATCTGGGGAGGGAGATTGTACCATACCCAGCAGTGCTCAGGGCTTACTCGTAGCAGTGTTGAGTGGGCACAGCAAGATTATCAACTTCATCCTTGTTCTCATCTTCGTACTTCTGCCTTGATCTTTAGCACCACATGGTCTCCAGAGCACTTTTTGGGACCCCCAAGCACAGAATCAGGAGATTTCCAGTACCTCTGAGTGTGGCACAGAAACTGCCCTGCCCAGTGAAAAAAGATCATCTCTGGCCGTAGGCATAACTCATGGGCTGGAGCATGTGCCCAACGTGCACAAAGTCATGGTTCAGTCTTGAGCACTGGATGTGTCTCGCCCCAGCACCCCTGGGTGGGCTCCCCTAACAGCTCCAGCTATATAATCCGCTCTAACTATACTTGTGTAGGGACAGGAGTCCCCTGAACATTGCTTGAGAGACTTCTCCCTCACCAAAAATAATATCTATTCCAAGCATAACTAATATTTGTTTATTATTTAATATAATGTTTAACAAACCTTTTGTTGGTTTTATCAAAATGATGTCTGGGGCCAGAGCAATAGCACAGCAGGTAGGGCTTTTGCCTTACACATGGCCAACCTGGGTTTGATCCCAGCATCCCATGTGGTCCCCCAAGCACTGCTAGGAGTAATTCCTGAGTGCAGAGACAGGAATAACCCCTGAGCATCACTGGGTGTGAACCAAAAATCAAAAAGAAAAAGACATCTAAAAAATAAAACTCGGTAGTAATGATGGTAGGTAATAGTTTAACATTTAAAATAATACTTGTTTAACTCATTCAGTGTTTTTCTGTTGTTCTAGAATCAGTGCTGCTGACGTTGACCTACAGTGGAATTTTTCACAGACTCCAATTGAACATGTGTTTCCTGTTCCTAATGTTTCTCACAATGTGGCCTTGAAAGTCAGCGTTCAGTCCTTACCCAGACAATCGAATTACCCAGTTTTGACCTGTAGTATTCACACTAACATTGGCCTTTATGAGAACAGAATTCAAGAACGTGAATTTAAAACTCCTCACCACCACACTTCTAGTGAAATAGAGCAATGTAGTACAAACAGTTCACAGCGCCTGTATAGCAAACAGACATGGACCATGGTACCTGAGAGTGTTTCCCATGCCAGAAAAGGCACAACTCCAGAATATGCTGCAGCTGTCAGGACTCCCAGACCCTGCCCAGGCACTGGCAGTAAATCTGACTGTGGAATATCACAAGCCAATACGCTGGGCTTCAGTAGTGTAGGAGATAAAAAGTCACATGAAACAACAGTGAGAACTTTAAAATCATTGTCAGTGACTGATCCCAGTGTACCGGGCTTCCAGAGTTCCTGGCAGCCAATTGGAGAGACTGATCCTTTAATAGGTTCTTTAATTCAGGATCGACAAGAAGTTATTGCAAGAATTGCTCAGCATTTGATTCATTGTGATCTAAGCACTTCCCATATTTCTGGACATCCACATAGTATTCAGGAGTCTAATTCTCTTCATGCAAAACTTTTCCGAGTTTCCCAAGAAAATGAAAATACCAGAAAATGTAAAGGAGCTTTCTCTGTGTCTCTTGGTCGTCCAGAGCTTTCATCCTCAGAAGACACCACCAGTGAGGAGAAAATCAGAGTAAAGCAAGAAAACTCTCCAAATGATACTAGCATTTCTAATGGACTTTGTTCTCAGCCACCTATGGGTGAGACAAATCCTTTGATAGGTTCTCTCCTTCAGGAAAGACGAGATGTCATCGCCCGGATTGCCCAGCACTTGGAGCACATTGACCCAGCCGCGTCATGTCTGCCCGGCAGTCACTGGGCACCCTTGACTCCCATTTGGTTCCTTCTAAAGTGTTTAGGAGTTCATATGAAGACAAAAATTTGTTGAAGAAAAACAAGAATGACCTTTTTTTTCACCTCTAGTACAAAGTTTTCATTGTTAGAAGACAACAGTGAAGGCAAAAGCATAATATCTAGTAAATATCCTCATTCCTTTGGGTACAATAGTACTGACAAGTCCTCTTTAAAACCTCAAATGAAACAAAATCGTTATCAGGAAAATCCTGGTGAAATCATCCAAAGCACATTTCAAGAGACGCATGACAATGCAAGTAATTTATCAACTCCCTCAAATATACCTCGTTGCAAAGAAAATAACTTAGAGTTGACAATCAGATCAGAAAATATACTTTCTGAGTGTCAGTTTAAGGAAAAAAGAAGTTAGCAGTGAAATCAAACGGTATTCAGATTGTAACCGTATTGACAGAGAGATTTGCACAAATAAGTATAAGGAAAAAATAATAGAAAAAGAAAATTGTAATACAGATGCTAACAATCACCAATTTGATCATACAAAGCAAACTGACCTGAAAGTAAAAGTTAATATGTTGGAAATGTCTGAATATTTGAACAGTGATCAAGATAAGTGTTCAAACAAAGACTTAAAAAGGCTCAAGACATGTGAAAAAAATACTAAACTTAATAGTATAGAAAATTATCTCAATAAAGATAATGAAAGCTTCAAGTGTAAGAAACAAGGCCTTTTAAAAATCAGACAGCGTAAGAAGGAAGATTCAGCTGATGAAAATTCTCAAAACAGCCTTCAGAGAAGGAGTGTAAGAAACAGTGTGTCTTCCTGTGAACAGCTGAAAAATACAGAGGTACTATCTAATATTTGAAATTCCCAAACATTTTTTTAAATATTTATTATACCACCATAAGGTATAGAGTTACAAAAGTGTTCATATTTGGGTTTCAGTCATACAGTGTTCCAGCACCCATCCCTCCACCAGTGCACATTTCCCACCACCAATGATGTCCTCTGATTTCCCCCCCACCCCTGCTCCCAAGCCTGCCTTTATGGCAGATACTTTGCTTGTGCTCTCTCTCTCTCTCTCTCTCTCTCTCTCTCTCTCTCTCTCTCTCTCTCTCTCTCTCTCTCTCTCTCTCTCTATCTCTATCTCTATCTCTCTACCTATCTCTCTCTCTCCTCCCTCCCCTCCCTCTCCCTCACTCCCTCCTTACACATTGTGGCTTGCAATACATACATTTAGAAGTTATCATGTATATCTTTTTGCCTATTTTTAATTCTCAATTCTATGCTGGTATTATCATTTACAATAATTATTAGAACACTGTCGTATTGCCTAACCCTCTGACTCCTACGCATTTGCAGTAGGTTTTACCCAATGACAAGACCTCCTGATCCATGTTTTGTCTGGCCTTTGATATTGGTATCATGCTATTTTTTTATATATCGCAAATAAATGCAGTCATTCTATATCCTTTTCCCTCAGCATGATCCTCTCCATGTCCATCCATTTATAGGCAAATTTCATAACTTTGTTTTTCTTAATAGCTGCGTAGTATTCCATTGTGTAGAAGTACCACAAATTTCTTTATCCAGTCATCAGTTCTCAGGCACTCTGGATGTTTCCAGATTCTTGCTATTGTGAATAGTGCTCCTATGAACAGAAAAGTGCAGATGGTGTTTCTGCTGTCAAACATTTCTTGTGGTTTGAATTTGTTTATAGGTGATTAGTTTACAAAGGGCCAAAATATTTATTTTCTGTCTATTGAACATATAGTTGATGTAATAACCCTACTATAGAATTAGTTTTACTATCCTTGTAAATAACAAGGATATTTAAATAATCCTTGTAAGTAACCCATTTAAAGAAGAAATGTTATTAGGCAGTCACATGGTTAAGAATTAGGGAGTAAAAACTTCATAAACTGCCAGTATGGGATGCCACACCTGTCGATGCTCAGGGGTTTCTCCTGGTTCTGCATTCAGGAATTAATCCTGACGGTGCTCCTGGGATGCCAGGGATTGAACTCAGGTCAGCTGTGTGGGAAAATTTTTTAACTATTAAGTCTAATAAGTAAAACTAGAAGAATTAGATATTGTAGTGATTGTAGTTTAGTGACAGAGCACATGATTCGCATGTGTGAGGGTCTGGATTCTATCCCTCCCCAAAAAAAAAAAGTGTTTTCTTACTAGGTGCTAGACCTTGAGAATTTATAGTTATGACTGTATATTGGGATGATTGTATTTGATGCTTACCTCTCTAAAGAGATCCCATGATCACAAAGAAAGGCAGTTTTCCCACAAAAAGGCTTCTCCATTGCACCCCAGATGTGTTGACCCCTGTGATTTTCCCCATTGTGGGAAATATGAGTGCATAATTTGTGATGTGGCAGTGCGGGACTGTATTTATTCTTTACATGGTTCCCCCATAAAAGACTGTTGTGTTTGATATGTTTTAAAGAAAATTTATCTAAAGTAATAATTTGGAAAATAGGAAAAAATTTAGTTTTTTCTGTATTAGAAATTTTCATAATTAGTAAAACCTGAGCATATTTCCAGGTATGGTCTAACCACCCCCTGACTCTGAAAAAAAAATATTATTTTCTGATTTAAATGTATATATATATATATATATATATATATATATATATATACATATGAGTCATTAACTTCATTTTCAAGAATAGCCCAGGAGTACCTCAGTAAAAGATTATATTATATATGTTCAAAATAAGCAACATGAACTAAAGTTTAAAGGACTTACATTCTGGGGCGGAGCGATAGTCCAGCGGGTAGGGTGTTTGTCTTGCGCGCCGGCCCATGCCGGCCCAGGTTCGATCCCCAGCGTCCCATATGGTCCCCTGAGCATCGCCAGGAGTGATTCCTGAGCAAAGAGCCAGGAGTAACCCCTGAGCATCGCTGGGTGTGACCCAAAAATAAATAAATAAATAAAGGACTTATATTTTAATTAAATATTAAAGCATAATTGTTTACCTAACAGAGGACTGTACCACTGAAACATCCAAGTGTCTGGCAGAAACACAATTTCCATTCCTTGGATGGAACTTCAACAGGGGCCTTTCACCCTCGAACAGGATTGCCTCTTCTTTCGAGCCCTGTAAGTGATTCCTTTCCCATGTTTGCAAATTCCTTTAATCCAGAATTAAATTTAAAAAAAAAACATACTTTTGAAATAAATTTCCCTTGAAAAATGTTTATTTTTTTCTACATACTTAACGGCAAGATTTCAATATGAAAAAGGAAGACAAAGCAAATAAAATGAAGATTATTATAGGATAATGTTTTTCTGAAATCCTTCAATCAAATGTTTGTTACTAAGTGATGAGAAAATACCTAGTCACATGAAGTTGCTATAAAAAATGTTATTACTGGAGCTGGGCAGTCTCATCAGCCATACCAAATTCATGACTTTTGTTTTGACTTGTAAGTCATGGCGTAAATCATCATATTTGAGCAGAGCTGTCCCTGCAGTCCATTTACAAATGGCAGCGGGTAATAGAATAAATGCCTAATAGAACATCACTTTGGAGTCACACTGTTTCTGTTTTGCTTTTGACCTTAAGTGAGAAACACAGCTCTCTGTCATGTTTCTTCAGCTGTAGAATAGGGATGACACTGTCTTCCTTAATGTTGTGAGTAATTAATACATTCCTAACAACTTAGCATTAGTAAGAACTCAGTATTTATTTACTATAGCTGCCGTTTTTATCTTACTTTGTTTTGTTTGTGGCCACCTGGCAGTGCTCAGGTGCTACTCCAGGCCCAGTGCTTTATGGGAGGCCCTGGTGATGCTCAGGGACAGTACACAGTGCTAAGGATAGAACTAGGGTCAGATGCAAGTAAGGCAAGTGCCTTAACTCCTGAACTGTCTCTACTGTCCAATATAGATGCCATGTCAATTAAAACTGCTGTATTCAGAAAGGGAGGGAGGGAGGGAGGAAGGGAGGAAGGAAGGGAGGGAGGGAGGGAGGAGGGAAGGAAGGAAGGAAGGAAGGAAGGAAGGAAGGAAGGAAGGAAGGAGGGAGGGAGGGAGGGAGGGAGGGGGGGGGGGGGGGGGGGGGGGGGGGGGGGGGGGGGGGGGGGGGGGGGGGGGGGGGGGGGGGGGGGGGGGGGGGGGGGGGGGGGGGGGGGGGGGGGGGGGGGGGGGGGAAGGAAGGAAGGAAGGAAGGAAGGAAGGAAGGAAGGAAGGAAGGAAGGAAGGAAGGAAGGAAGGAAGGAAGGAAGGAGGGAAGGAGGGAGGGAGGGAGGGAGGGAGGAGGGAGGGAGGGAGGGAGGGAGGGAGGGAGGGAGGGAGGGGAGGGAGGGAGGGAGGGAGGGAGGAGGGAGGGGAGGGAGGGAGGGAGGGAGGGAAGGAAGGAAGGAAGGAAGGAAGGAAGGAAGGAAGGAAGGAAGGAAGGAAGGAAGGAAGGGAAGGAAGGAAGGAAGGAAGGACCTTTTCTTTTATAATTGAGATCCTTTTGAAATTTGGTTTTAGAAAAAAGTGGTCTGTCTCTCAAAATACACAAACCTGGGGCTTGGGAGATGAGTCAGAGATACTGAGCCCAGGCTGTGTATGCTCTGAGAGCCGAGTTCTGACTTCAGCACTGCATGGTTCCCTGAGCACCAGCAGGAACCACCCTTGAGCATGGCACTGGGAAAAGTCCCTGAACACTGCTGGATGGAGCCACAAAGCAACAACAAATTCAAAAGCCAGTGAGATTGCTTTCATTGATCATCTGCTTTTACCACATTAACTACTAAAATTAGAACATAATAATATGTGAAAAAAGAATGTGATTTTAAATAAGTTGTTATAGGAAATATTGTTTTGGTTTTGTTTTGGTTTTCAGGTCACACCTGGTAATACTCAGAGTTTACTCTTGACTCAGTGCTCAGGGTCACTCCTAGCAGTGCTCAAGTATCATACTGTGCTGGGGATTGAACCTCCTTTCTTTATTGTCTCTCTGGTACTGTAGATACTTTTATTTTTATTTAATTTAAAAATTATGATCATTTAAATGTCACAAATTATCATTTTGTTCTTAGGTTCCTCAGAGAAAGACACAGTCAGGTTGCTTTGATCTGGATTCTTCATTACTGCATCTTAAAAACCTATCATCTAGAAGGTATTCGTATTTTTTTGTTTATATGAAATAATTACATATCCTGATATTTAATTTGACTCAAAAATGGTTTTTAGGTTTTGGACCACATCAGGCTGTGCTCAGAGGTTACTCATGGCTCTATGCTTAGGAGTTACTCCTGGCAGGCTCAGGGAACTGTTTGGGCTGCCGGAATCAAACCCAGGTCAGCCATATGCAAGGCAAGCACCTTACTGGCTGTACTATCACTCCGGCCCCTGAGAAATCTTAATTTCTAATTGGTTATCTGTTGCAGTGTGATTCATACACACAATTATTAAGAATAAATAAGGAAAAGATTAGAATGTAAATAGTCATTGTAATAGCTGTTGGTCATTATAATAAGCACATATTCATCTTCTCGTCTAAGTGGGTTTGTAGATTTCCAATCATCATGTCCTTTGAATTACACTTTTTCAATTATGTATTTTACTTTATACTTTTTACTATGTGTATGGTAATGTAATAAATATAGTAATGCAATATACTACTATGTAATGTTATTTGTTTTAAAAAATCACTTTTGAGACCTAAAATGTTATAACATAGCATTATTTGTCAAACATTATAAAAAATTTAATTCAGAATTTATACTATATCTTAAAATTTAGTAACAATATTTATGGGAATTTAAGTAAAATTGATCCAATTCAAATTTAATTTTTTACAAATGTAAATTAGAAAATTTTTATTTACAAGAGTATATTAGAAAATGATATGTTGATTTGCCTTTTATGATATGTTCATTGCCATTTGTGTTTTAATAGTCCTCGATCATGTTTAAACATTGAAGATGATCCAGATATTCATGAAAAACCATTTCTGAGTTCTAGTGCTCCACCTATAACAAGTCTCAGTCTTTTAGGAAATTTTGAGGTAATGATTTTTGTAACTATTTTAAGAGTTGAAGTTTCTTAAACTAGATCTAGTATGTCAGTTTTGTTTATAATTATGTTTGTGAAAGAAAAATGAGAAAAAAATGGGTTATATTTTTTCAAGGCGTTGACATTACCCTTTCTACTTCTTCCCTTCTTCCTTTTCCCATCCTGCAGATCTACATACATTTAAGGGAAACAGAGGATTTAACCCTTAAATCCTCTTTTTAATGAATTTAATGCTCCTTTCCCTTAATTATAGGTGGCACTTAGTCTATAGTGAATAATTGAATATGTGAGTATAGTTTGTTAGTAAATAAACAAATTCATGAATTTGACAATAAGCGGAATTTTTTTCCTTTTTGGGTCACCCCAGCAATGCTCAGGGGGTTACTCCTGGCTCTGCACTCAAGAATTACTCCTCATGGTGCTGCAGGGACTGTATGGGATGCCCAGTATTGAACCCGCATCAGCCACATGCAAGGCAAACGCCCTACCATAAGAGGAAATTTTAGATTTGAATTAGTAGACTAACACACTGGTCTTTTTTCATGATGCTGAGAGAAATAATCACATTTTTGCAACATGTGGGACTGCATGGAAGTGGAGAAACACATGAACTCTGAGAAACTAACCTGATCAGTGATTCAGTCCCACACAGTGCTCACAGCCATTCACAGTAAAATAACTATTTTCCCACAAGAGAGAATCCCTTTGCTTTCTAACACAATAAAATAATTCGCATTTTCTAGATTTTTTTTTTTTTGCAATTTTTGGGGTCATACCTGGCAATGCTCAGGGATTACTTCTGGCTCTACATTCAGGAATTAGTCCTGGTGATGCTCAGGATACCATATGGGATGCCAGGAATAGAACCCGGGTTGGCCGTGGTGCAAGGCAAATGCCCTACCCACTCACTATACTATCACTCCAGCCCCTAGATGATTTATATTTTAGAGACATACAGTATTTTTTTTTCTGTCACACCCGCGACACTCTGGGGCTACTCCTGGCTTTGCACTCAGCATTACTCCTGAAGATGCTTGGGGTACCATATGGGATGCAGGAGATTGAACCCAGGTTGCCCACATGCAAGGCAAATGCCCTACCGCTGTGCTATTGCTCCAGCCCCAGTATTTTTTATGTCAAACTTCACTCATTATTTTGGGATTGCCCATATTGTCCTGTGTGATCACTTATTCCTGCTAGTATATGGATATATCATTATTTATTCATTTACTTTTGGGTAATTTCCAATTTGAGTTTTTACATTCATAGAACTGCTGTGAAATTCATGTATGTGTTCTGTATAGACATAAGTTTTCCTTATACTTGGGCTATAACCTAATTGTGGGAAGTCAGGGTAGTGTGATAACTTGTGTATATTACCTTTTAAGAAAATTTCAAATTCTTTCCACCAGGAGTGCTTACTTGTCAGTGTTTGCAGTCATCTATCTTTTTAATTTCAGTCATTCCAGTAGGTAATAGTGGGGTTTTTATTCTTTACTCGCTATAATAATAGAGATATATTATAATATATATTATTTCTCTATAATAATAGAGATATAATATAATATAGAGACTCTCAGACATGGGGCAGAGCTGCTACGTGCTCTCCCTGTGCCCAGCTGCTCATGAGGTGCCTGGGAGGCATGGCGGGTTCTAGCCCTGGCCTGCCACCCCAGCAGAGCCTCACAAGCCAGACCACCCTCCCCGACTCCATGGGGCCCGCCATTTTCCACATTCCGGACTTCTGTCTTGTCACAACTCCACCCAGCAGACCAGACTATCACAGCCCGGATCATCGACACCCATCCTGCAGCAATTTCTTTTCAATCCAGCCCAGGTATGCTGAACCAGAGACTCTCAGACATGGGGCAGAGCTGCTACTTGCTCTCCTGTGCCCAGCTGTTCATGAAGCGCCCAGGAGGCATGGCGGGTTCTAGCCCTGGCCTGCCACCCCAGCAGAGCCTTACAACAAGCCAGACCACCCTCCCCTACTCCATGGGGCCCGCCATTTTCCACATCCGGACTTCCCTCTCATCACACCTCCACCCAGCATACCAGATTATCACAGCCTGGATCATCAACAGCCATCCTACAGCAGTTTTTTTTTTAATCCGGCCCAGGTGTGCTGAACCAGAGACTCTCAGACATGGGGCAGAGCTGCTACTTGCTCTCTCTGTGCCCAGCTGCTTATGAGGCACCGGGAGGCATGGCGGGTTCTAGCCCTGGCCTGCCACCCCAGCAGAGCCTCACAGCAAGCCAGACCACCCTCCCCTACTCCCTGGGGCCCACCATTTTCCACATCCGGACTTCCCTCTCATCACAACTCCACCTAGCAGACCAGACTATCACAGCCCGGCTCCCGCACGATTCATCAATAAATGCTTTATTTAGAGGTGACTACAACAGTATGCCACCCGCACAGCAAGCCTGGCAAGCTGCTCGTGTAGTATTTGATATGCAAAATACCAGTAACATTTATATTAGGTCATTCCCATGACCTAATATAATAGTTTGAGGCTATTTATGTTCCTGGAGCAAGCGGATGCCTTTGGGTTCTACTAGCATGACAGGACATATGGAGATATTACTGGTGCCTGCTCTAGCAAATAGATGATTAACGGGAAGATAGTGATAGTGATAGTGACTCACTTATAATATGGTGGAATTTAACAGATCTAGCTTTATACGTTCACACATAATCATCACATTCTCACTACCAAATTGAAAACAATTTTTAATATTTATCTCACTAATAACTCAGTTTTTTTATTTAGGTAGAGTTCCCAATAAGCATGTTTTCCAAATATTCTCCCAAGTCTGAGGCTTGGATTGCAACAAATGTACAAAATGCGCTACATATATTTATTCTTTGAAGAACATCTTTGCTCTGGGATCTGTCTCATACAGTATAGGATGTTTAATCGAATTTTATTTCCTCTACCACAGCCCAGTAATAGAACACTCTTGTTTGTAACAACCGAAAATATCTCGAACATTGCTATATATCACTTACATTGACAAAGAATAACCACTGGGCTAAGTAATGAAGGTCACACCCTTTTCTCTGCATCTTCTTTTAGGAGTTTTGTTGTTTTAGTTACATTTACACCTTTGATCTAATTTAAGTTAATTTTGCATATGAAATGAAGTGGATGGTCAGAGATTATTTGGAGGGAAGGACCTACTGGCAGTGCTCAAATGACCTTCTGGTGAAGGGGACCAAACTGAGAGCTCCTGCAGGCAGACCTTGCACTCCAGCCCCTGCACCATCTCGCTGCCCTCGGGTTCATTCCTATAGCTATGAATGTTGGGTCATTCTACTCTTAACACCAAGCAATATGTCTCTTCTAACTTCTTCAGTTTTTCTTTTAACTATGCTGCTTCCTTTGCTTTTTCATGCAAATATTAATATTATCTTGGTTTATTGCCACAAAGCAACCAGCTGGTTTATTTCCACAAGCAACCAACCAGCAGAGATTTTGTTTGGATTACATTGATGTGGATCAATTTGTGGGAAATTTACATCTTCCAGAAAATTAAATCTTTTGACATATGAATAAGATGTATCATCACTATCACTGTCTTCCCGTTCATCATCGATTTGCTCGAGCGGGCACCAGTAACATCTCCATATGTCCTGTCTCATGCAAGTAGAGCCCAAGGGCATTTGCTTGCTCCAGGAACATAAATAGCCTCAGATCATTCCATCAGGTCATGGGAATGAGGTTTATAATTGTTACTGGTGCTTGGCATAGCAAATACAACACGGGTAGCTTGCCAGGCTCTGCCGTGTGGGTGGCATACTCTTGTAGTCACCTCTGATCTCTAGCATTTATTGATGAAGCAGCTGCAAAGCCAGGCTGTGATAGGCTATATGTGTCATATATCACTTATCACATAGTAGAATGTATATATATATGTGTATCATATCATTTAATAGAATGTATCATGTCATTTACCATATATATCATTTATCAAGTGATAAATGTATATCATTTATCATATATACATTTATAGAATGTACATGTATGTGTCATATCACTTATTATATAACAGTGTATCATATTTGCATTTATCAATGTATCATTTACTTGGCCATTCTTTCATTTCTTTAATAAGGTGTTTTTTAAATTTTTGATCTTAGATTTTTTTGATAGATTTCTATTAATTAATTCATCTTTTCTACTAATACTATGTGACTTGTGCTTAAAAATTTTTTTTAGTTTCTGGAGCCGGAGAGATAATAAAGTGGGTAAGGTGTTTGACTTGCATGCAGCCAGCTCCAGTTTGATCCCCAGCACCATTGGGCATGACCTGTAGCATAGAGCCAGGAGTAGCCCCTGAGCACTCCTGGGTCTGGGGGGACCCAAGCCTTGAACTATGACAGTGGAACTGTGGTTACCAAGTAAAGGAGCGGGGGCATGGGGGTTAGGGGGTGAGGAGCAGAGACTAGAAGCCACATAAAGACAATAGTGGAGGGGCTTCATCACTTCAGTGGTGCTGGAGGTGCAACAGAAACAAACAACTGTTATAACCATAGTACTTCAATAATAATTTTTTACTTGACTTTCAGTTCATTTACGTTATATTAAAGTATGAGTGGCTTTATATATGTATATGTATGTGTGTATGTATATATACAAATGCATATACATATATACACACCATATATAGTCACCTATGGCTTTGGTCTGCTTGCTTAATAGACTTGATTTTATTTATTTAGGTTACATTGGGTTTTCTGAATAGACATTCAGAACATCTACAAATGGGTACCTTTATTTTTCTTATCGTAGTCTTTATACATTTTATTTTATTCTATTTTATTTTTTGCTTTTTGGGGTCACACCCGGCAATGCTCAGGGATTTCTCCTGGCTCTGCACTCAGAAATCACTCCTGGCTGTGCTCAGGGGACCATATGGGATGCCGGGGATCGAACCCAGGCCCGCGCACGGGCCAGCCACATGCAAGACAAACGCCCTACCCACTGGACTAAGGCTCCAGCCCCTGCATTTTATTTTATATTCTTCTGCATTTTATTCTATATTCTTCCACTGTGCTATCTCTCCAGCCCCAGTTTAGAGCAGAGGTCCTAAGGGTCTCTAGTAGGCCATTTGCTATAGAGGACAACACTGAGACCACGGACTGAGTTCTGCTCAACAGGATATGAACTAGATTGATGGCAGATCAGGGAATGGAAATAGTAGGTCTAGTAGGTCTCTTGGTCTTGCAGTTTTGACCAGAGAATTTTTTAGATTGTTTATGTCACCCTAACCCTAACCCTAAGTGGAATACATCCCAGATTAGAAATCACAAAAAATATTTGAATAAAATAAGAAACTAAAATGAGCCAATGGCCTTATCCATAAAAATCTTACATGTTCTCTTTTTTAAAAAAAAAAATTCAAACTTTTTTTTTAAGTTTTTGGGCCATAACAGTGATGCTCAGGGTTTACTTTGGCTCTGCACTTAAGAATTACTCCTGGGGACTGGAGCAATAGCATTTGCCTTGCTTGTGGCTGACCCAGGTTCGATCCCCAGCATCCCATATGGTCCCCCGAGCTCTGCCAAGAGTAATTCCTCAATGAAGAGCCAGGAGTAACCCCAGAGCGTCCCCAGGTGTGACCCCCACCAAAAAAAAAAGAATTACTCCTGGTGGTGCTCAGAACCATATAGGGTGCCAGGGATGGAACCTAGGTTGGACACATACAAGGCAAGCACCTCACCCACTGTACTATCTCCCCAGACCCAATATGCTCCACATCTTTAGAATATTTTTCTTAAAACTTTTTGGGGCCGGAGCGATAGCCCAGCGGGTAGGGCGTTTGCCTTGCATGCAGCCGGCCCATGCTGGCCCGGGTTCGATCCCCGGCATCCCATATGGTCCCCGAGCACCGCCAGGAGTGATTCCTGAGTGTAGAGCCAGGAGAAACCCCTGAGCATTGCCGGGTGTGACCCAAAAAAAGCAAAAAAAAAAAAAAACTTTTATTGGTTACCTACTGTGTCATGATAAATGCTAGGAATAAAAAACTGAGTGACAATTCCTGCCTTAGAGAAGTTCATAGTCTACTGAAGAAGAGCATAGAAATAATTTATAAGCACAATAGTGTTGTGCTAAATGTCTCTTTAGTCCTCATATAACTATTCTCTCTGTTAGTGGGGCTGGGGAAAGCTTTACCAAAGAAACTCACTTGAGCTTGTTAGAAAGGGGAGTAGAAATTTGCCACGTAAACTAGAGTGAGAAGAAGAAAGGAATTCAAGGCAGAGGAAACTGTTTACAAAGGCATATCTGCAAACATAGTAAAGAGTGCAGTGATGCCAAAGCATCAGTTGGGAATGGAGCATAATCCTTCCTCTGTAAGCAAAGAGAGTGAAGGCAAGAAAGATAGGGTGGGGTTTCCATACCATGCTATAAAGACTTGATTTCACCCTAAGGAGAGCAGGGGACTCGGGTTTTTTACCTGGTAATGATATGAGGTCATTTTTTGTTACCTTTTTTTTTAATAAATGAATATTGGCCAGCCCAACAAAACAAAAAAAATCAACTCTAGCAGTAGTACAGAAGATATACTGGAGATGATGAAGAGACAAATTAGAAGATACTGTATTTATTTATTGGTTTTAGAACCACACTCCATAATGTTCAGGGTTTACTCCTGGCTCTGTACTCAGGAATCAATCCTGGCAGTGCTCAGGAGACCATATGGAATGCTGGAGATGGAACCCAGGTTAGTGACATATAGGGAAAATGCCCTACCCGCTGTGCTATCTCTCCAGCCCCAGTTTAGAGCAGAGGTCCTAAGGGTCTCTAGTAGGCCATTCGCTATAGGGGACAACACTGAGACCACGGACTGAGTTCTGCTCAACAGGATATGAACTAGATTGATGGCAGATCAGGGAATAGAGATAGTAGGTCTAGTAGGTCTCTTGGTCTTGCAGTTTTGGCCAGAGAATTTTTGTCAGTGTTTAAAACTTGGGGCCGGAGGCGATAGCCCAGCGGGTAGGGGTGTTTGCCTTGCACTGCGCGGCCTGTGCCGGCCAGGGTTCGATCCCCGGCATCCCATATGGTCCCCCGACCACCGCCAGGAGTAATTCCTGAGTGCAGAGCCAGGAGTAACCCCTGAGCATTGCCAGGTGTTACCCAAAAAGCAAAAAAAAAAAAAAAAAAACTTATAGTACACAAACTTAGACTGATGAGGACATAAGTGTTTTACTTCAAAAAATAACTAAACAAATTTTTAAAAATTGCATATCCTTCTGATGTATGCATATACGTGTACATACATACATACATACATACATACATACATACATACATATATAAAAAAGGCTTCTCTGAAAGGCTTCTTTTTCTCATCCTGACAATTGAGTAACTGACAATTGAATTGTTATCTCAGTGGATGACCTTGGGAGACATAGAAAAGTGATTCTGTACTCTTTGTATGTCTGACTTTTAAACTTTTTTGTAATGTGCATTTACTGTTTTAAAACTTAAACTTAAGAGGCTGGAGCTGAGAGATGCGAATCAAAACAACAATGAGATATCACCTCACACCACAGAGACTGGCCCATATCCAAAAGGGTAAAAACAACAAGTGCTGGCGTGGATGAGGGGAAAAGGGGACTCTCATCCATTGTTGGTGAGAATGTCTGTCGACTTGTACAATCTTTCTGGAAAACAATATGGACATTCCTCCAAAGACTAGAAATTGAGCTCCCTTTTGACCCAGCCATACCACTCCTGGGAATATACCCTGGGAAGCCAAAAACACACAGCGGAAACACCATCCACACTTTTATTTTCATAGCAGACTATTCACAATAGCCAGAATCTGGAAACAATCAGTATGCCCAAGAACTGATGACTGGATAAAGAAACTGTAGTACATATACACAATGGAATACTATGCAGCTGTTAGGAAAAATGAAGTTATGAAATTTGCCTATAAATGGATGGACATGGAAAGGATCATGTTGAGTGAAATTAGTCAGAAGGAAAGAGAGAAATATAGAATGACTGCATTTATTTGCATGACATAAATACATATATACATATTATGATACCAAAATCCAATGTCAGGTGAAACTTGGATCAGGAGGTCTTACCAAAAGTGGAAATTACCACAAACGTGTGGGAGTCAGAGGTTAGGTAACAGAGAATGGAACATGTGTGAATAAATGTCGAAAGGGCTAATGCCAACCTAGAACTGAGCATTAAATACAGGCAAAAAAAATGCACATGATGGCCTCTAAGTGTATGTGTTGCAACCCACAATATGTAAGAGAAAAAAAGAGAAAGAGGGAGAGAGAAAAGAAATAAAGAACCTGCCATGGAGGCAGGCTATGGGAGGGGGAGGGAATGGGGGACATCGGTGGTGGGAAATGGGCACTGGTGGAGGGCAGGGTGCTGGAATACTTGTGTGACCGAAACCTCCAAACATGAACAACATTGTAATTGTATATCTCACGGTGGTATAATAAAATATTAATTAAAAAGAGGTTATACTGGTGAAAAAAAAAGAGGCTGACTTACTGAGTTAATGAGGTGCTCAGAGATAGACTAACATGTTAAACAGTTAAACAGATGATTGGATTAATTCAGAGGAGTGGAGCACATGCCCTGAATACGTGAGGCTCCAGTGCTGGTTGGCCAGAACATTGGTGTGTTACAAGCCACATGCGCAGGCATAGCCTGTTAGACTGAGGAGCAGGGAGCGCTGCTCTGGGGGCCCTGAGCACCTCATTAACTCAGTAAGTCAGTAAAAGTAGGGAAAGTTTAGAAATGGTAGAGCTCAGTGGGGCAGGGGTGTTCTCTTTCAGGTCATATGAACAGTAAAAATCAGAGCATAACAATAGTAGTAAACTATACAGGTACCAGAAAATGTGGTAGTTTAACTAGGGACAAATGACTCAGTTAACCTTTAAATTGTGTTTCTTAACAATTGTTGTTTTTCTTCCAGGAATCTGTCTTGAACTATCGTTTAGATCCTCTTGGCATTGTTGATGGTTTCACTGCTGAGGTGGGGGCAAGTGGTGTTTTCTGTCCCACGCATTTGACTCTTCCTGTTGAAGTGTCATTCTACAGTGTTTCTGATGATAATGCTCCCTCTCCTTATATGGCAAGTACTTTTAATATTCTGCTAAAACCAACAAGCTTAACGGCAATTACCTTTGTTTAAAGAGATAGTGTTACTTTGGTGCAGTGATTGAAATATAAAGCAGTTCCTAAGAAAAAATTGACAGAGCTAACATACCAAACTATAAGGTACTCTCAAAGAATGAGCTAGTTTGTTTTTTTTTGTTTCGTTTTGTTTTTTGCTTTTTGGGTCACACCCGGCGATGCTCAGGGGTTACTCCTGGTTCTGCACTCAGAAATTACTCCTGGTGGTGCTCAGGGGACCATAGGGAATGCTGGGGATCAAACCCAGATCTGCCGCATGCAAGGCAAACGCCCTACCCGCTGGACTATAGCTCCAGCCCCGGAATGAATTAGTTTTAACAGCAGATTCTTTTATATTTGAGAATGAGGATGATAATTTCTATTTGATCTGCAGAAAACAATTAGATTGTGATTGGTTGCTCATAGGCTGTAGTCCATACTTTCTAAAGGCCTAATGTTCTTGAGTGCTGACTGCATGCTCTAGTTCACTGCTTCCCTCATGTGAGATCTTTTTTTGTTTTTGACTTTTTGGGTCACACCCGGCAGTGCTCAGAGTTATTCCTGGCCCTGAGCTCAGGAATTCATCTTGGTGGTGCTTGGGGGACCAAATGGGATGCCTGGGGTCGCAGTGGGGTTGGCAAACTCCCTATCCGCTGTACTATCGCTCTGACTTCGATGTTAAATTCTTGTGTTATAAGAATGTAAAGATTTGGTGTCCAGACCAACTAGGTTTGTCTTGGAATCATTTTAATCCTTATTTATTTTAACTTACTGTGTATTTAACTCAGTGCTATTTTTTTTCTTTTTGGGTCATACCTGGCAATGCTCAAGGGTTACTCCTGGCTCTTTGCTCAGGAATTATTCCTGGTGGTGCTCCAGGGATCATATAAGATGCCGGGATCGAACCCGGGTTGGCCGCGTACAAGGCAAACGCCCTACCCGCTATGCTATCGCTCCACCCCCAGTGCTAATGTTTAACTTTGTTTTACATTACTTGATTGGTGCTAGGGATCAAACCAAAGGCCTCATACATGTAAAGTATGTATTTTACCACAGAGCTATATCCACAACCATGCTGTTTTACCTGGGTACAGTATTGACCCAGTAGAGCACATGATTTGGGGGGCCAAAGAGTACTGTCGGTAAGGCACTTAGCTTGCTCTTGGCTTACCTGGGATCAATCCCTGGCACCCCATATAGTCCCCTGAGCCTGCCATGAGTGATCTCTGAGTGCAGAGTCAAGAGTATGGCCTGAACAGGTCTGGGTGCGCCCCCCCTCAAACAAAGGAAGCATATTATTTTATCATTTCTTTTTTATATATACTAAGGATAAAATAACATTCAACTGCAGAAATGATCCCAAATTCTAATGTATGATTAATATCGCCTTTTTCCAAAAGACAAAAATGCAGAAGAGACTGGTAGGGCAAGCATGTAAGATGTTTACAGTGATGGTATTAGTACAGAGTCAGATATGTGTTTTCTTAGTTTACATACTGTAGAAAGAACTGTACACTGTGGTCTCACTGTGTGACGTTCCTAGCTTAAAACCTATCCCAACTTTTTTTTTAGTTATTTTGGTGTCATACCCGGCAATGCTCAGGGGTTACTCCTGCCTCTGCACTCAGGAATTACTCCTGGCACTGCTTGGGAACTATATGGAATGCCAGGGAACAAACCAGGGTCGGCATGGGGATGGAACCAGGTTGGTGGGTCGGCTGCATATACTGTCTCTCTGACCCGTTTTGTTTTGTTTGAAACTACACCCAGCTACATTGAGGGTTTACTCCCCCAAAACCAAGTGCAGTTGTGCCACATGCAAGGCAAGTGCCCTACCCACCACACCATCTCTCCAGCCCCTTCCCAACATTTTCTTCTCCTAATATCCCTCTCTCTTACCATCTCAGTTCTTAATGACATTAGTAATAATGGCTTGTTATTCATATAAAGTTGTGAACTGGGAACAGGAATTCTACATATATTGACAAACAGGGAGGGAATGTTTTGCTTTTTTAGGGATTTAGTGGACTCATTTTTAGTGCACTTTGTTCAAAGAATATTGTCTATCTTTACGCCACTCTAAGGGTGAAATTTTCATTAGGAATCTGACTGGTGTTTTATACTGTGACAGAATTTCTTTTCTAATAATAATGATTCTATGGGCCATAGTCATAAAAATGCATAACATTGGTTATCAGAAACCATTCCTTTGGGAGGGACAGATAGTGCAGGAGAAGGGCTGGAGCAACAGCACAGCGGGTAGGGTGTTTGCCTTGCACACGGCCGACCTGGGTTCAATCCTGGCATCCTATATGGTTCCCGAGCACTGCTAGGAGTAATTTCTGAGTGCAGAGCCAGGAGTAACCCCTGAGTATTGCCAAGTGTGACCCAAAAAAGCAAAAAAAAAAAAAAATTAAATCAAATAGTGCAGGAGATAAGGCACTTGCCATTTGGGCCAACTTTCAGTTTGATCCCAAGCACAGCATAAGGTTCCCCAAGCACAACTAGAGGTCACTCCTGAGCATAAAATAAAAGTAGCTCCTGAGCACAGCATATTCTAGGTAAGGCCCCCAGAAAAAAAAAAAAAAACTAGGGCCTCATACTTTATTGGAATGTAAATATAAAAAAAAAAATGCCCCCAAAAAAAAAAGAACAAAAAAAATTTTTTTTTTTCGTAAATCTGCCTGGTACTATCTGTTATTATTTGACCATTAAACATCCATAAAAAACTCTTTCCATTTAATTTTTTTAATTGCCATAAAGAATTCAGGCATGCTGCCAACCTCTCTTTAATCCTCAGTACAGCCCATAGTTCCCCCCAAAGCACTGCAGTGGTTGCTCCTAAGCACAGAGCCAGGAATTCCCTCTGAGCAGTTCCAGGGAGCCTATCCTCAAACCCTTCCACCTACACAAAATGCAAATTTTTGTGTAATCAGTAAAATGAAAAGTAGTACTGTACTAGATAACATCATACATTAGATGCCTACAATATTAGAACTTTGCTACAAAGATGCCCCTCATTGGCTAGGTCTGGCATGTATGAGCCCCTGAATTCAATCCCTGGCATTGAATGCTGCACACATATACAAACACCCAGCATGGCAAGGGAACCTCTGCTGGTCTCCACACACACTGGGCCAGATTCCTGGAGGTATCAGGCTCAAACTGCTGGCCAGGCCCCCCACCGCAACATGTGGTGGCTACTATTAAAAAAGATGCCCTATATTGAACAATTAGACTATCAGGAAGTTTCACCAGTTCACATACTTTATTGGAATGTAAATATAAATAAAAAATGGGGCCCTAAAATTATTATGATCTGTCATACAGAGGCCATGATATTATTATGGCCTATTACGGCCTATTATGGCCTATTACGATGAAACAAAAGAGTAAATTGGCTAAAATGCAGATGAAACATTTTTGAGGAAGGTCAAAAGGTGTTTGAACTATATGCTGAGTAAAGAGCCAGGAGTAACCCCTGAGTATTGCCAGGTGTGATATGGCATAACTCAGGGGTTACTCCTGGCTCTGCACTCAGCTTTAAAAAAATTAATCCTTGACATTCATAGTTGACATGTGAGAAATGAAGGATTTAGAGATCAAGGATATTTCAGTCTGCAGATCGGGGCTGGAGAGATGATAGTTCAGTGAACTGGAGAGTTTGCTTGCATATTAGAGGTCTGGGTTTTATCCTGGCACCGCATATAGACCTAGGGGCCTCATGGTCAGCATCTGGACACTGAAGGTGGTGGCTAGTGTGGTGGGCGAGTCTCATCCGGCTGCTTTCCAGACCCCCAGAGGTGATGGGCCCACTCCCAAAACCTATCTGTCCTCCTGGGAGCCCCATGGTCAGCTGAGCCTGGGGAGAGCAGAGTTCCAGCTTCCCCAGCCGCTTTGAGACTGCATGCTATGGATGGTTGCCCCAGGGCAGCTCCTGGGCAGGACCATCAGGCTCGACAAAATGGAGGGGGAAGGGCCAACCCCTGACTCCATCTGACGAATTCCCAGTGATTTCCCCTTCTGGGAGCTGCCTACCTGGGCTCAAACTCGTTTTGCTCTGTTAATCTGGTCTTTTTTTTTTCTTTTTTTTTGGGTCACACCCGGCAATGCTCAGGGGTTACTCCTGGCGGTGCTCGGGGACCATATGGGATGCTGGGGATCGAACCGGGCCGGCATGGGCCGGCTGCGGCTGCGTGCAAGGCAAACGCCCTACCCGCTGGGCTGTCGCTCCGCCCTGTTAATCTGGTCTTAAGGTAGCATCCCAGTGTCCAGACAGCGAAGGTGGCAGCTAGTGTGGTGGGCGAATCTCACCCAGCTTCTTTCCGGACCCCCAGAGGGTGATGGGCCCACCCCAAAACCCATCTGTCCTCCTGGGAGCCCCATGGTCAGCTGAGCCTGGGAGAGATCGTTTAGAAATTTCTTGCTTCTGTATTCTAGTAGAAATTTCAAGTAGTGTGGCCATTAGTGTGTTACATGTTATTTATAATAGAATCTTCATGAAGAAGAATAAGTTGTTTAATAAGTTGTGCAACCCTCTATTGCATACTCATATTCTGGGTCTCATATTTCATACTCATAAAATAAATTAATTCAACTTAAATGTTTTTCTATACGAATGTAATTCTGAGATTTTTAGTTATTATATAATGCATTGTTTTTATTTGAGTATCTTATATACCTATAAGTCTATTTATACTCAGCTTGTCTTCTTTCATTTCAAGGGTGTGATTACTTTAGAGTCCCTTGGTAAAAGGGGTTATCGAGTACCTCCTTCAGGAACAATACAAGTGGTATGTGTTTTATAGCCTACACTTGCAATAATCATTCTCTCACATACATATAGAACTTAGCCCTTTCTCCTGCTACTGCTGCTGCAACAACTTTGGTAAGTAACAGTGGGGCTGCAGCTTGGTTTGGCGTTTCCCTGCTCTGCCCCAGGAGTGGCCATTTGGGGACCTCCATAACAGGAAAGCACAATAAGCTAATCAAGGTGAATGTTTTAGAAAAACAGCATATGACAGTTTAGATAACTTGAATAGAGTGATTGTCAATGTAACTAGAAGCTACCAATACCAGTGACTGCTGTTTAATGTAATTAGCTGGATCATTACTGATCTGTTTAAAAGGAGACCGAGGTATTAGATTGCTTTGGCAAGAAAACTTGGTTAAGAAAACAGTATTAATCCATAGTGTAATCATTTCTAAAGGAAATCTGATGAGATGATTACACAGAGCAGAAAAGGTAGGCTGTCAGATATCAGGACAGAGAAGACAGTCTTCCCTGTGGTCCAGAACTCTTCTAGACCAAAGCAGTCCTTTATTTTTGGGCGAGTGCCTCAGAAGATTAATTTGACAAGGCCTTTAGGTGATTGAGCTTATCTTCCGTCTGATCCAGGTTAATCTCATAACCCCAAAGTCTGTCACAGAGCTGCCTCTTGCAGACTGGAGAGTCTCATTTGGATGCTGGTATTTGTCCATTGTCTCTCAATAAGACTGTAAAAAAATGAAGTCTTGCTGAGTTTCTTGCACTCTGGTGTGATCCAATTCAGCACCCCTTTGGCTCAGTGGTGTTGATTCTTGTGAGCCTCCTTGGTCTCATTGTCATTACTACAATCCTGCAAGGACTCTACATTGGCCTATTTCATAACAGTAATGAAACATAATACTGTGTATTATATTTGTGTTTGCATTGTGATATATGTATATAAAGAAACATCACTGCATATTAAAGTGAGGTTTTATGTTGAATGAATGTTTTTAGTGATCTCTGGATTGATCTTAAAGAATGGCCCTTATGTTCTCTTGCCTCTGGCTAGCAGCTTGTGAGAAAGTGTGGGTCACTAGAAAGCCAGCTATAGGTTGACATAAGCCCATAGGCAACATATTCACCTCTTGTTTGTGAGCTGCCAATTTAATAATTAATTTTAAGTTTGAAACGTAGGCATTTGTTTCATTATTTTTAGAGTTTAATAATGTGTAAATGTGGTTTGAACTCCTAGCTTGCTAGTTGGTCAGGTTATTGATACATGTACCATAATCTTAAGACTCACCAGATTTCAAAAATTGGATCATAATATTGATATATTTCTCATTTTGATTCAGTGAGTGATGTCCAGTGCCACGGATGAGCTTCTGAAAGCATGGGCACCAAGTTACCTATTGATGTGTTGGTAATTTGGTTAGAGTCAGATTAGTAGCTTGGGATTTTGTTTAAAAAGTAGAGCTTTTAAAAATAATTGTTTTGATTATTCATTCAAATGTCAATTGAATTCAATGTAGTCTTCAGAATCTATATTTTTGTCTAACTATAGTGGATGATAAAAATAGTTGTCAGTGCTGCTTTCAGTCAGAGTCCATGAAATATGATTTAGCCTAACTTTGTATGTAATAATAAAAACCTTTATTTTTTAAACTGCAAAAGTTTCTGAATAGAAAAATGTGTCTAAGAATGCTTTTAAATTTTACACTTCCTGTATGTATCCACAACCCCCGAAAATCTATATGAGGGTTTTAATTTTTATTTTAAAAATTACCATTAAAATGCATAGAAATTTTCAAATTATGTTCTGAGAACTTTGCAGTTAATACTCTAATGAAGCTAATGTTTGAAATAATTGAAGTAAGATAGCATGTTTACATGACTGTTTGAGAGGTTCAGTGTCACATCCACCACCAAAGTATCAGTGTCTTCACCACAGTCCATTGGACACATTCCCCCTGAACTGGAATATTTCCATGGTGATAGGGTAGGGAGTACTTTGCTATATCTAGTAGAACTATTAGAATTTGAATGAAAGGTCAGTTGCATTTCTGTTAATATGAAAGTTGTGACTAAAGATATTGACTTGTTGCAGGTTTAATATAAAATTAAAATTTAAATTGAGCCTTGAAAATATTTATTATCATTTTGTAACCTTCTGTAATTGTATTATCTTTAGTTCCCCAAACTGAATTATACACATTGAAATCACTTCGTTAATTATAGAAACTACTCTAGATAGTAAGCTATCTAGAGTAGTTTTATTGCTTGCATGATATTTTGATTCAAGTCAACGTTCTTTCAATGTTTTTGAAGAATAATCTCTGTATTATTTCTTCAGACCTTATTTAATCCTAATAAGACTGTTGTGAAGATGTTTGTTGTGATATATGATTTACGAGATATGCCAGCCAATCATCAGACATTCCTACGACAAAGAACATTTTCTGTACCTGTTAAACAAGAAACGAAGAGAAATATTAATAAAGAGAACATCCGACACACAGAAGAACGGTTATTACGCTACCTCATACATCTGAGGTAATGAACAAAAATATTGTTCTAAAAAGTAAAATTTCATTTTATTCAGTTGTTTTTAAAAAATCATGGGATAGAGTGGTGCTTGCCTTGCATGCTACTAACCTGCATTCACTCCCTGGCATCACATACGGACCCCAGGCCCTACTAGGAGCCATCCCTGAGTGAACCAGGACTAAGCTCTGAGCACTGCTGGATATGGCCCCAAAAGGCCAAACAATCCTCTTACTGAGCCAGTGCCCTGGCTATGGTATTCACACATATGCAAGCTGCGGTACTTGAAGGTGATCACACATCAGATTTCAGTGCTTCATATTCAGCCACAGTACTCACTGAGGTTCATTCTTCTTTCGTCTTTCTTTTTTTTGAAGTAGTTTTATTTGGAGAAATATGAAGTGTGAGAGAGACAAAAGAGAGAACGAGAGGTGCGAGTCCACATCTCCACTCGCTGAGAGCTGCAGCCCTTAAATTGCGGCACTTACCTAGTTTGGTTAGCCTGGAAGTGCTCAGTGGTACGTTAGGATGTAGAAAACATCTAGATTCTTGTCCTTTTCTCATTTTTTCTTGTTGAACTGAGAGAATTGTGTTTTTTTTTTAATTTTCTTATTATACCACCATGAGATATACAATTACAAAGATGTTCTTGTTTGGGCTTCAGTCATACAGCACCCACCAGCACCCATCCCTCCACCAGTGCCCATTTCCCACAGCCAGTGTCCCCTGATGCCCTTCCCGCTCCCCGGCCTACCTCTATAACAGGCACTTTGCCTCGCTTCTGAGAGTTGTGTTTCCACTGTTCCATTAAAACACCTTTATCAAAAGGCTTTATCTAGAGTAGTAAAACATTTTCTAAACCAGAGTTGTAATGTGATATACATGCACAGGCATGTACACGTAAAAGAATGACTCCTTTGCTCTTACTGATGTTTGCTGCCAGTTATTATTTGGTAGATCTGCTATGTAGTGATGCTCTGGAATAAAAATTAAGAAGTAATGTTTTTAGTAGCCAAATAATAGTGATAAGGAAAGAGTAATATGTTTTATTTAACCCAACATAGGCAGTTGCTATCATTTGCATATACAATATGACTTAACCATGGGCTATTTTATAATCCCTTGTTATGTTAAATCCTTAAAATTAACTATATACTAATATACAGCAGTGATTAGTCACATTTCAAGTTTTCAGTAGCCACATGTGGCTAATGTTTTCATATTGGACAGAAGTTTTTTTTGCCTTAATGAATACATGTATTCATTCATATTCAGCAAACATATGCCATTAATTCTTCGAGACACAGGAAAACAGCCCTGACAAAAATCCCTGTTTTAGGCCAGAGAGATATCTCAGTGGGCAGGTCAGCACATGCTTTGCATGCAGGAGGCCTGTACTCTAACCCTGGCACCACCTGATCCCCCAGCACTGCTAGTTGAGGGGAGTGGGGGAAGGCAAGAAACTCTTTTTTCATAGAACTGTATTCTAGTGATTAGATCAGAAGCTTATGCTACCTAGCTCATAGCTCTAGGTTACAAGAAACAGTTTGTCTTCTCTTGAGGTACTAGTTTGCCAAAATCCAAGAGCAAGATGTTTAGCTGGAAATGATATTGGAACTCTCAAGATTAAAGAGCAAATCTGTTTATCTTTTTTTTCTGTTAGCCATCATATCTTATTTTTAATTAAAAAATTAAAGATTGAATCACAGTGAGATACACATGATAGTCTTTCAGTCATATTAGGTATTTAGTCCAACACCCATCCCTTTACCAGTATACATTTCCCACCACCAATGTCTCCCGTTTTCCTCCTTCCGCCACCCAACCCCCCCACCTGCCCCTCAATTCCAGGTAATTTTCTCTCTCTCGCTCTCTCTTTCTTCTCTCTCTCTTCTCTCTCTCATGACTTTTTATTAGAGCTTGTTTCTTTTTGCTGAACAAAAGCTTTTTAATTTGATATAATTCCATTTGCTTAATTTTTGGTTTTGTTGTCTTTGCTGCTATTGTTATCTCATTAAAGATTCTTGTGTGATCAATTTCCTGGAGAGTTCTGAAAATGTTTTTCAACGTATTTTATGGATTCTATACTAATCTCAAAATCTTTAATCCACTTTGAGTTTACTTTTGTGAAGGGTATGAAGCAGTTCTAATTTCTTTCTCCCTTCCTCCCTCCTTCCCTCCCTCCCTCTCCTCCCTCCCCTCTCTCCCTCTCCTCCCTCACTTCTCTTTCTTTCTTTCTTTCTTTCTTTCTCTCTTTCTTTCTTTCTTTCTTTTTTAAATCTGTTTATCTTAATCAGTGATCACCTTTTTGGTCCATCGCTCTGCTACTAATAATGTTTTATTTCTTTCCATAGTTAAGTTCTCAGCCATATGAATGACAGTATTTTGTTGGGGGAGCACTTTCCAGGTGCTTCCACCTTCTGGCAGCAGGAGCCTGAGGATGGGGTGTTGCTTACGCCCTGAGGTGGGAGGAACCACCATGGCCACCCCACCAGTGCTAGAGGCCCCCAGAGACCCACACAGAGGTGCTCAGGGGATCATTGGGTGCTGAGGATGAAACCAGGATCAGCTGCATGCAAGGCATGTTCCTTACCCCTGTTCTATCCCTTCAGAAGAAAGGAATTTGTTGTAGCCCAACTCCTTCTCCAGAGACCACTGTTCCTCAGGAAGAGGTGCCTTTCTTTCAGGAACCCAGCAGAGGGACCCCTTCTTTTCACTTACTGATGCCAAGGACCATTCAATAGATCTGCCATGCAGTGGTGGTCTGGAATTACTAAGAAACACTCAGAAGAGTCTGTGGGTGT
Source organism: Cryptotis parvus (assembly GCA_021461705.1). Taxonomy (NCBI): domain Eukaryota; kingdom Metazoa; phylum Chordata; class Mammalia; order Eulipotyphla; family Soricidae; genus Cryptotis; species Cryptotis parvus. Next base: position 9,516 of record JAJIBD010032046.1, on the reverse strand, counting down.
AGTTAGCTCTCACCAGTTTAGCTTAATTGGTCATCTTTGTTGGGGGTGGTCATTTTGGGGATTTTAGTTTTTTTTTTCTTGGGTTACACCTGGCTCTGTACTCAGAGATTACTCCTGGTGGTGCTCGGGAACATATGGGGTGCCGGGGATCAAACTTGGGTTGCTGCATACAAGGCAAATGCCCTCTCCACTGTACTATTGCTCTGGGCTGGTTTGGGGGTGGTTTTTTTTTGTTTGTTTGTTTTTTTTCAGATACATATAATGATCCAACACCCATTCTTTTACCACTGTATGTTTTCTACCACCAACGTCCCCAGGTTCCCTCCAAACACTAGCACTCTACCCCCAACCTGCCTCTATTGCCCCCAGCCTGCCTCTATTGCAGGCATTATCTCTCTCTCTCTCTCTCTCTCTCTCTTTCCACGCCCCCTTTCTCTTTCTCTCTCCCCACCCCATCTTGGAGTCTTCTGTCTTGGCATCCTGAGGATATTGAACTAAATATTTTAAAATCCAACTTAATATCAATAGTAATATATATATGCTATATAGTACACGCTATATATTATAATACATTGCTATATAATATAAAAGTTTCTTCATGTTTATTAAGGACTCTAATGTCTAGACTATTATATGTAATATAAAATGTTTTTATTATATTAGCATGGGGATAGGAAATGTGATATGAATAACTATATTCATGTTGCTGCTAACTCCCCCTAACTTTTAATGATCAGTTTTTATTGGCCATTCTGATTGGTGGAAATAGTCCTTTCTCAGACTCTGATATTTCTCAGAACTTGGTTCCTTTCTGTACTCACTTTTTATTCCTAGTGGACTTTTTATTTTAAATAGACCATGTAAAGATGGAGTTGGGGTAGACCCCAGTCTGTTTCCTTGGCTGTGCCCACTTGGTTTTCCAGACACGGCTCACATAGCCACAGGCTCCAGTGGCTAATGTCACAAGACTTTTAACTATTGGGACATAAGGAAAGAGTTACAATGGAAAAGTTTTTGTGTCTGCCTTTTAAGGATGATGAAGAGAAAGACTACATCTTTCTGATGTAGAACCTGGGGTGGCTGGTCTGGTCATGTGATATGGAGTCTTATTTTTTTCTGTTCAGACTCTGCACACTTGACCGGAAGGAGCCTGTGGAATAACTAGAAGTATGTTTTGCTCTGGCTTTTTTCCCCCTTTTCCAGGAAACAAGCAAGTCTGTGCTAATGTGTCTGTCTCCCAAAGACACCAGCAGGACTGTGCCCATGCCTGTCCAGTCACCAATGACCAGAGCCTGGCTTCCCAAAAGCCTTGCCCAGGGGCCCATGGATTCTGCTCAGAAGCAGGCAGCTCATTCTGTGGGAGGGAACTGAGAGCCTTCCCCCCCATGTCCTGTGGGATTCTTGTTCTTAGCAGTGAGTCCCCAAGAGTTGTCGGTCTGCTGCACCTGTCTCTGCAGGCCTTAGTGACATACAAGTGCAAATTCATTTTAATTCACTCAAAATTATGTGAGATGAGGTTGTGTGAAATTAATCCATTTGTATGTCTAGAAGAAGCTAGGACTGAAATACCTAGATATAGCACTGACTGACAGAGCCTGGCCCTGGAGGTCAGGAAAACTGTGTAAGGTGAGGGCAAAGGCAGGAAGAAGCAACTCTTGCATTGTAACAGAGTGGAGGATCCTTGAAATAGATGCTTATGCTTTGGCATAACAGTGTTTGTAAAAAGAGTTGGTGTTAGGGACTGGAGCACAGTGGGGAGGGTATTTGCCTTGCATGCAGCCAACTCAGGTTCAATCCCTGGCATCCCATGCAATCCCCGAGTACCGTCAGGAGTAACCCCTGATCATTGCCTGGTGATACCCATAAAGAGGAAAAAAAAAAGAACTGATGAGGTAAACTTATCTTTCTCCTTTTCAGTTTTTGCAGCTTGATTTTTTTTTATTGAAACACCATGATTTACAGATTTCTTTGCAGTATAGTCACAAGCATTGACTTTTCAACACCAGTCTCACCACCAGTACACCTCTACCGCCACCAAATGCTACCGCCCTCCCCCCGACTCATTCCCTATCCCCACACCAGCTCCCTTAGCTGGATGCAACTACATTGATCATTGCAACATACATATGGAAAGGTACTGGGTGGTTTTGTTAACATGTTGTGCGGCTACTTTGCTGCGCACCACAGAAACTGTAGTAGTTGTGTCTCTGGTCATTCTTCCCAGAGTTACTGATCAGTCCTGGTTCATGATTAGTTGTAAATGGCATCTGCCCAGCTCGTCGCCACACCCACTGGGTTATTGGAGGTGGGAGAGATGAGAGGAGGGGCCTCAATACCTCTCCCCAAGCCTGGCTAATGCACCCATAGCAACCTTTGTATTTGCTGGTCCTAGAAGCGATGATGAAACTCGCCAGTGAAGAACCATCTTCCCCCTCTCTGCTTCCTGGGCAGCTCTCTGCAGGCAGGAGCTGTAGCAGTGGTGTGTCTGGTCACTCCCCAGGTTACTGATCAGTCCTGGTACCTGGTTGATTGTAGATGACTTCTGCTAGGCTGGTAGTCATGCCCACTGGGTCATTGGAGGTAGGGGTAATGAGGAGAGGGGTCTCAGTCCCACTCCAAGCCCAACCAGTGCACCCACAGCAATCCACGTGTAGCTGGCCCTTGAAGCAATAGTGAAACTGGACAGGGATGGAGCCAGCTTCCCCCTCTGGCAATTTCCTGGGCCGCTCTCCGTAGGCAGGAGCTGTAGCAGCTATGCATCTGGTTATTCTCCTGGGTTACTGATCAGTCCTGGTACCTGGCCGGTTATAAATGACATCTGTGAGGCTCGTAATCATGCCCACTGGATCATTGGAAGTGGGGGATGAGGGAGGGGCCCTCAGTCACCACTCCAAGCCCTGCCGGTGTTCCCACAGCAGCCCACATGTTTGCTGGCCCTAGAAGCAGTAATGAAACTGGCCAGGGACAGAGCCAGCCGCCTCCTCTCGTTTTACAGCTTGTTTTAAAGATTCATTTCCTAAAACAAAAACAATATATCTTGTTTGTTCATTTGCTTAGGTTCCAGAGTTCTAAATCTGGAAAGGTCTACCTCCATAGAGATGTGCGACTCCTGTTCTCCAGAAAGTCGATGGAAGTTGATAGCGGTGCTGCATATGAACTCAAATCTTACACAGAGTCACCTACAAATCCTCAGTTTTCACCAAGATGTTGATAAGTAGATTGCTCAGGACCCACGTCTGAAAGCAAAATTACTGTAGAACAGAGAGTTCCAAATTAACAGCCAGGAGAATGGATCTCCTGTTGTCCTGGACCAGTTTTTATTAAAGGATTCCTAGAATGAGATCCATATATTCCAAGTAGACTGGAAAAACTCATGCCCTCATTCATTTTTGTACTGTTGAAACCCCTACATTGGACATGTTGCAACAACAAGCGGCCCTACCCCCAGTTAGACTAGTGTTTACATATTTCTCAGTTATTTAATATTTAATGTTTTCCTTAATACTCAAGTGATATTTGTCTCCAGTATTCTAATGTAGCACAAATCCTATGTAAATCATACTATGTATTTTTGACATTAATGTTGAAGTGAAATACATACACAAATCTTTAATTTTGTGTGATGTGTTTAAGTATTTTAAGTTATTGACAATGAGAATGAAATGTTGCGCTTCCTTAATATTAATGCACTATGCAAGTATATATACTTTTTATATCTCCTAAGTTTGCTGCCTCACACCCTGTAACATGCTGTACGTGCAGTTTAGTGTGGATTAAGCTGCTCACATACTCTGCAGGGTCAGGTCATTGTGCTCCCTCCTATTCTTCCTAGAATCCCATTTCCCAAGAACAGTTCTATTTTTCCTTAGTCACTACTACAAAGGCTTTACTGCTCTCCCACTCTATTGCAAATTGTTTAAAAAAATATGTACTTTGAAAACAAATTAGTATTTATATTGTAAATATATCCAGAAAAATATGTGTGTATTTGACTTTTATTTTAAAATGAGACCTTTCTGGGATTGAGTGAATTTCTGGTAGCTATATGGCAGTTTCCGTTCTAATTTTACAGCTGCCAAGAAGATGGGGAAGATACTTCGATCCAATTTATCACTTTCTTGTTCAGATTCTAATGTTTATTTTTTTATTTATTTTTTTTTTTTTTTTGCTTTTTTTGGGTCACACCTGGCAATGCTCAGGGGTTTCTCCTGGCTCTGCACTCAGGAATTACTCTTGGCGGTGCTCGGGGGACCATATGGGATGCCAGGGATCGAACCCAGGCTGGCACAGGCCGGCCATGTGCAAGGCAAACGCCCTACCTGCTGGGCTATCGCTATGACCCCCCCAGGTTCTAATGTTGAATTTGACAACTGAAAAAAGAGATGACTGAAATACTGTCTCAGTGCACCATGAGTCTCTCCCTCACCCACCAGCAGCAGAGCGTAGTGGGAGATGTCTGGGCAGGGACGATGCGCAACAGTCCATCAGATAACAAGGCACAAGACTGGAATGACGGCACTAGCTGTGAGCGCAGGTTGGGAAATCCAGACTGCCCATATAGGTCAGACTCTGCACACCTGTGGGTCTAGAACCGGGTAAGCAGTTTGGAATTTGGGAGGCGGAGACGGTGTTTATTTGGAGTGACGGTGTTTATTTGGAGTTCCTGCTAAAGGAGACTGGCTCAGAGAATCTGGTTGGGTAGTGAGTGTGACTGCAGGCTGTGGGGTGTCCAGCAGGAAGCCTCGTACTCTTACATACTACCAGTGAAAGGTGGGAGGTTGCTTAGCAGGTTGGGTGCCTGCAAGGCCTGTGTTTGTCCCAGTACCAAATGCTCCCCCTAACCACCGTCAAGCATGACCCTCAAACCAAAACTACAAACAAACAATATAGAATTGGAGGGCATTGTGCTCAGTGAACTAGGCCAGAAGCAAAAGGACAGATTCAGGGTGTTCATAGTCTTAAAACTTATGAGTATGCATGAGAAAGGAGCAGAGATTATTACCAATGTCCCATCTTTTCTCAAATTTAAGTTTAATTCTTAAAATTCCAGTTCTTGGAATGAGTATTTCAATACAGGTATTGAACATTTGACAAAAACCAGTATTAATAATTTTATATGAGGGGCCAGAGAGATAGTCCAGCGGGTAGGGCATTTGCCTTGCATGCAGCCAACCTGGGTTCAATCCCCAGCATCCCATATGGTCCCCTGAGTTCCGCCAGGAGTAACCCTGAGCATTGCCGGGTGTGACCCAAAAAAAGCAAAAAAAAAAAAAAGTATATGAAACTGATGAAAGTAGTTAAGGAGCCAGAGCAATAGGAACAGCGGGTAGGGTGTTTGCCTTGCCTGCAGCTGACCCGGGTTTGATCCCGGCATCCCATATGGTCCCCTGAGCATCACCAGGAGTAATTCCTGAGTGCAGAGCCAGAAATAATCCCTGAGCATCACTGGGTGTAACCCAAAATGCAAAAATAAGTAAAAAATAAAGTAAAAATACTTGTGTTTGGGTGGGGCGACAAAATTTCTCCCCATCAGTACTGCGGTCATTGGGATTATATCTTGCGCTAGGAATTTATAGTGTGGTCCTCTCAGGAGTAATTCCTGAGTGCAGAGCCAGGGGTAACCCCTGAGCAGAGCTGGGTGTGACTGGAAAAAAAAACAAAAAAAATAATTAAAAGTAATAAAATAAAAAATAAAATGGGGGACCGGAGTGATAGCCCAGCGGGTAGGGCATTTGCCTTGTATGCGGTCGACCCGGTTTGATCCCCAGCATCCCATATGGTCCCCTGAGCACTGCCAGCAGTAATTCCTCAACGAGGAGCCAGGAGTAACCCCTGAGCGTCGCCGGGTGAGACCCAAAAGGCAAAATTAAATAAAATTGGGGGCCCAGTCCATGCCAAGCATGCATTCTCTAGCCCTTTGTGCTATCTCCCCTACCCTCAAAACAAAGTTAGATTGAAAAACATTTAATTAGAACAAATATTTCCACTTTTTGACCTTTTCAAAAAATTAGTGGTGCTTGTTATAAGCAAGAATCTTTTTGCATGGATGCTGAACTAAATCTTTCTGGGGTTCTTCATTGTGCATGATTTTTACTTTTATTCTGAGTACTTTTTTTAAGAAAATTTAGCAAAAATAATAGAAGCTCCTGGGCACATCTGGATTCTTGGATTGATTATGCTGGGAAACAAGCTAGTATCTTACTCTTACTTTTGTTTTGTTTTTTCCTTTGGTCCCCAAACACAGTTAAACATGACCACTGAGCACAGAACCAGGAGTAGCCCCAGAGTACTGCTGACTGTGACCCAAAACTGAAAAATAATTTTGGTAGACATGGTAGGAGTGAAGGGGGGGGGCTGCGGGGTGGGGGGAGTCCTGATAATCCAGTTAATTTAGTTGTTTAAGTGTCTCTGAAAAAAGTATCCAGTCAAAATAGATATTGGGGTGGCTGAAGGTGGGAGATGGAGATAAAAGGCTCGGGCCGGGTTTCAACAATAGTATAACAGGTAGGTTGCTTACTTTACATGCATCCTACCCAGTTCAATGCCCTGCACCCTATATGGTCCCCAGAGCCCTGCCAGGAGTAATCCTTGAGTGCAGCGCCAGGAGTAAACCTGAACTCTGCTAAGTGTGATTCAAAAATAATAGTAACAACATAATCTAAGGCCAAAGAGTATAGCAGGTAAGATACTTGCATGACATGTGACCAACCCCCGACCTACCCGGCACCCCAGATGGTCACTGGGATAAGCACCACTAGGAATGACAACTGAGCAAGAATCAACCCTGAGCATAGCCAGGGTATGTGCCCTCCCGCAAAAAAGCGGCCGGGGTGGGGGTAGAAATTGCAGTTAGGTAAGGCTCTCTTTTGTTCTCACGCTGGCACTGGAGCAGAGGTTCTCATTCACACCTATGTGCCCATGGCTGGAGACCAAGTCAGTCAGAGACTCAGACCTGGAATGTATATACTGGACAAAAATCAGTGTAGAGATCAGGTGACATACAATAATGTGTGTTAGATGATGTAGGCACTGGACCAGGATGTCATAATCTGGACCAGGTGTCAGGTACAGAGCAAATGATATCATTCAATGGTAAAGAGAAACTTGGACATTAGGGAGGGTCCTAAAACCTGATGCCTCAACGATAGAGTAAATCAACTTTGCAAGCACCTGACTTCCTCTGCTATAAAAAGGGCTGTCAGGACTTTTGGAGATATTACACATGGTGGAGCTGTGAAGTTGAGCTCTTTGTATCCCAGAGGAAATCAGGTGTGGGTGGGATGCTGGGCCTGAGCAAGAGTCAGAACCTGAGCATAGCCAGGTATGTACCCTCTCCACAAAAAACTCAGGGGGAGAAGGAAACTTCAGCTAGTCCCGCCTCATCCCATGGAGGCCACAGAAATCCAGGCCTGGAGACCGGACCTACTTGTACTGACTCATCTGCTTTCTCTCTGAGATTAGTTGTGGAGTGGGGCCATTTGAATGCCAGAGGAAGTCACGCCTGGAGTTTTTGTATGCAACTCTTTCATGCAGAACTCAAGAACTCATGAGCTAAGGAGTAAATTCACCTAAGTAGTAATAGGCATTTCATATGATCTAGTCAACTAAAGTCTCAAGATCAGAATGGACAGGAAGTAGGCTTTGCATAATGGTATGAATCACTCAATGCCCAAAATTAACTGGCATTGAAATCAGTCCATTCTACTCAATTACAGATTATCTGTGAACACTGTCTGTCTTTATCTTGGACACTATAAAAGGATGAAAATCTTGGGGCCGGATAGCCCAGAGGGTAGGGCATTTGCCTTTGCACGCGGTCGGACCATGCCAGCCCAGGTTCGATTCCCGGCATCCCATATGGTCTCCCAAGCACCGGCTATTACTCAGGAGTAATTCCTGAGTGCAGAGCCAGGAGAAACCCCTGAACATTGCCAGGTGTGACCCAAAACAAATATATATATATATATATATGTATATATATGTATATATATGTATATATATACATATATATATATATATATGTATATATATATGTATATATACCAACTCTGTGCAAAGTACTATAAGTTATTTATGTTAGTACCCCAAGCTGTATTTCAGAGGAAATGTAGATACATACTCCAGTGAGAAAAAAGCAGCCTTGAGGAATTTGCCCAAGGTACACTATTAGTAAGTAGAAAAGTCTAAGTTTGTCTTTGCTAGTGAGACTGGAACACAGCAAAAGAACAAAAGCAAATGTGCTGGCATCAATGAAGGGAGGAAAAGACCTCACCCACTGCTGGTGGGAATATCAAAAAAATTTAACCTTTTTTAAAAAACAATATGGACATTTCTAAAAAAAAACTGAGTTTAGTTTCAATGTGACCCAGCAATTTCCACTTCTTGTCATCTACCCCAAAGTCCCAAGTGTCAAAAAAACTCCATACATCTGCATTCCTATTCACAATAGCCAAAATCTGGGGAACTCAAGTGTCCAAGAATAAATGCCAGCTAAGGAAACTGGTTTATAGACAAAATGGAATAATACTTGACTATAAGAAAAGACAAAATCAGGATATGGAGTGTTAGTACAGTGAATAGGCATTTGCCTTGTACCTGACCAGTCAGGATTCAACCCCCAGTTCTCCATATGATCCCCTGAGCCAGGATCAAGCCCTGAGCACTGCCAGGTGTGACTCCAAACCTCTTCCCCCACCCCACCCACCCCACCCCAAAGTGATAAAATCATGGAATTTACTGCTATCTGGATGGAACTAGAAAGTATCATGCTGAGTGAAGTCTGGTGTAAGGAGAGGGGGCAGGTGTAGAGCGAGATCTCATGTGCATCGTAAAGAAACAGTTGAGGCCGAGCAATAGCCCAGCCGGTAGGGCATTTGCCTTGCAGCGGCCGGCCCGAGTTCGATCCCCGCATCCCATATGGTCCCCGAGCACCGCCAGGAGTAATTCCTGAGTGCAGAGCCAGGAGAAAACCCCTGAGCATCGCCGGGTGTGACCCAAAAAGCAAAAGAAAAAAAAGAAAAAAGAAACAGTAAAGAAGTAACCAATGTCCAAAGGCAAAAGAATCTGAGAAATGACTATAGAATTGAGCTTATCACAGTAGGGACTTGGGGAATTGCATATTGAGGAGGGACACTGTATGCTTTGCATTCAATTCTATTAAATAGTATTGTAAATCACAGTGCGTAATTTAATTTAAAGCTTATGTGTTTTATATTCTACTATACTGCTATTTTGTCTTTTCATTTTTTTTACTGACATTTTTGGTGGCATTAAAATATGCATTTCACAAAATCATCTCATTTGCTAGAGGGCGTAACACTGATTGAGGCCAGCCAGGAGAGACAGATGCAGAAAGATCTCTCACATATGTGCAATATGAAAACCCATAGTGTTGGATGACAGGTTTAGCTAGTCTGGGAGCTTTGCTGCTTTACCCACTCACAGCTTAATCTACTTACATGTTCTTAAGCCAAGGTTCATTCTAATGAGACCTCTCTTCTATGTAAACACTGATAG